>DWQW01010971.1:0-11747 GCA_018249695.1 Heliconius erato demophoon
TCTTCATCTTTTAGACGGCACTATGGCATGACAGTTACAGTCGATAAACTTTGCTGCGTTTCTTATTAATTCTTATTAGTAAAACCTTTTCAGAAATGTGAATACACGAAAAGCGAATATATTATGGACGTAGCTCCATTGATACCGGAGAAAATATTCGACTTCCGGCGATAATGGCTGCGTCTTTAGCTCAAGACACGATTGCTCATATTCTACCTTCTATTCCTTTCTTTTTTTCACTTTTTTTTAAAATAAACCTGCACCCGCGTAGTTCAAATACCGCTTTGAATCTACAATAAAAATTGCAAACAGAAGCTTCAGATACTTCGTTTATTTGACAGGTGGCTTCTAAAATCTCAATCGCTTTCGCGTAAATGCTAAGGGTAGTCCTGTCGTTGAGGTTTGGAATGCATAAACTGCATTCTTATAGTATAGTGCGCGGTCTACACATTCATTTTCTTGAATATACAAAGCGATTTAGTGTACCTTAAGTAACTGGAATGGCTTCCTTTTAAGCTTATATTTTTAGTTCGATAAGATTTATAAAATATAAAATTTGACTAAATATTGACACTGCTTTGCATTTGTTATGCATGCGTTTAGTTAATAGGAGACATGTATAATATTTGACGATGTCAAAAAGTTGATGGTTATCAAAATATTTTGAGTATAACACCTAAGTTTTTAATAAATAATTCAAATGTCGTGAGTCCTAAAATCATATTCTTAAAAAATAAAATGTCTGCCTGTCTCTACAATGTCTATTACGTTTTAGTTAATAAAACAGGCAAGCGGATAGTAATCTGTATTTTTATAGAAATTTAAGTACTTCAAAAGAATATATATTAAATAGGGATAACATAGAGGGACTGCAATTTCATATTTCTTCCAAATTTCTTCTAAATTCGTTCAGTAGTTTTTGTATGAAAGTAACAAACTTTTACATTTATAATAGTAGTAGGATTAGTAGGATATTAGTAACATACCCATACACTCAATATCCAGTAGGGTGTTTACTATAATTAACAATTATTAATGTTAATGTTTAATTTTAACTAACATAAAACACAGTGTATATTTAAATATGAAACGTTAAAACTGCAACCTCAAGTTGGCTATCTCGAAAAATCTATTTTAATTGATATCAAAAACAAGGACTAGACATGTTTGGTCACCAACAAGGACTCTTCCAATCCTAAAAATCAATTCAGACGGACGGACTCGTCGAGTCCCCTTAATCACTTCAGAACAACTTTTCCAGAGGGCTCCCTCGCCCTCTATTAGTTACATTGTATACAATCTTTTGAACAACTTTTCAGATTTTATATGATATAAAACAAATAAAATGATTGATGACATCATATAAACTAATAATTTCAAAAGAAATATATATATATATATATATTACTCGTATGACAATACATCGATAATATTTAAACATCGATAATTTTTTTTTTTACTTATTATATATATTTCTCATTCCTTGAATATTAGTAATCAAGACACGCGCCAGCCAAGTAAAAAAAGTTTCGTCAGTCAGACCAAAGAATGAAGGAAAAAAAAACGCTTTAAGAAAATAACTAACTATTAGTGATAAATAATAAATATTTATTTACAAAAAGTATCACATCAAAAACATAAATGTAAAATGAGAGCCAAGTTAAATGTTAAGTAATGCGTCGTTCTCGACTTCACTAACAAAAGAATGGGAGAGCTATATGGATGCCGAGTTCTGTATTGACTCGGAATAAAATTAAACTTCAAAATTTAACTTAACTATCTTGTACCACCAGGTATCAAACAAAAGATCAATTTAACAGTCCAGTACATGCTGAAAGTACACTAACTTGTAAATATAATAAAGCCTGTACATAAAAAAACGTCGAGTGAAATTTAGAGCTTGATTTTTATCCCGAGTGAATACAGAACTCGGCACTCATATGGATCATCATTTTTTTTATCGGTGAAATCGAGAACAACATATTACTTTTCATTAAACTTACCTCTGATAGTTAATTGACACACATAAATAACAAACTCTGTAGGAACCAAACTATAAAAACTTGATAAGTGTTTTGTTTTTTTTATTAATAAGGTAAATTTAAAATATACACAGAACAATAACGTGGCCTAAATGGCCACATAAGTCTATACATAAATTAGGCAGTTATTAGTATTCCATACTGGTACCAACGACAGATAGCAAAATATAAATTATATACCTTAATAAATTTGAAGTGCAATCTGGGCCCCACCAAGTATATCGCGAAGCAAAGCACTGCCGTACCATCCTTTTCTGCAACCATTTTGGCGCATTTTCGTGCCCCTATTTGAAAACCTCTGAATAGATTTAGACCTTTTAAATTATTGTCCTCTAGTAAGCTAGCATACAAAAGAACTTCCGAATTTCAAACTTGTAGGTTATATATTTCCGAAGTTGTGCGAAAGCAAAGTTTCACTATGTCGACACCGACTCGCTCATGTACTCACTCACTGATAAGCAAAATAGAACTGGTACTTCCCATAAACCTGGAAAGCTGAAATTTGGTACAAGGGTAGGGTTTAATACCCATATAGAAGATAAATTATCAAATGTTAGAACATCGTAGATCTTGAGTACCTTGATGAAAAATTGTAAGAGCGCAGAAAAGCTATTATAATGTAGATATCGACATACTACCTTGGCAAAAATTTATCAGCGTTGTGGGACTCTTCTTTTGATGTACAAAAATTGAAGTACGTGGCCGTTGACTTATCACACACGTAAATATGTTTAAAGAATGTTCAACGGTCGATGACATAAAATTTATTATATTAATAATAAAATCGTAGTAAGGAACCTTAGAATTGGCTTGGTTTTACCTAGAGATTTCATTACTTTTTATAGAGAAACAAACAGTTTCATCGAGACTTGGCTGGTTTTTACAGGATGTTTTTGATAGGACTTAGGACTTTTACTTATTTTCCGGTATTGCCACTATAAATATTTAGATGCTAAAAGTTTATAACACTATATTAAAGAGTTTTTTTAGAAGAAATGTTATAAAATAAATATATTTTGTCCATATTGTACCTGTGAACAATAATTGAAGTGATTTGATGTGACAGAAGCTAATCTTTTTATTATTATGTTAAAGAAATATGTATCTTTACATGGTATTAAAAAAATAATTATATTGTAATTCTCCAAGCAAAGTCACTGTAGAATGTAGATCTTAAACATTATCAAACATGTAATTAAAGAAGAAATTTCTCACCTTTAGATAGTTCCACGTGATCAATGACATGAGAATCGTATTATTTAAAAACTTTTAATTAATAACGTTGTTATAATAAACATTTCAATTTCGATTTAGTTTACATATTTTTGTTTGCTACACTAAATGAGTATATAATTGTTCGTTTATTTGAATAATACAAAATCTATTTCAATGCAAGCAAAAAAAGGGAAAGCATAAAATGCACCTTAGAGTTAACTTAAAATTAATAATAATAATAGGGTCGTAGGTACGAGAACTAAGTATACAACTTTAGTGATTGAAAAGTTTATCCAAATATAGGACAATATTTCACTTTAAAAAACATTGGTCAAGTATGAGTCGGACTCACTCACCGAGGGTTTCGTATCAATTTTGGGATTGTAGGTCAATGGAAACTACAACTTATAAATTAGTTTCGCCGGCGGGTAACATAATTATAAATTTCCATCCTTTTTTGCACTGTAAGTTCTCGATTCTAATCAAACCTATGGTCGTGATGAAGACTGCTTGGATGCTGAGTGTTCAGCAACGGGAAGTAGCTTCCCTATCTCTCCCTCACTTCCTTCACAGAGGAATGGCTACAGAGCAGCGTGCCCTGGGGATCTCTGACCGAAAGATATTTTGCAATATCTTACGTCGCTTTATCCTGGGAAAGTGCCAGTCTTTAAATGAGTTTCTGCCCTTCTCAGGCCCCTCAGTCTCACAGTGACAAGTTTAACAGCGGTGACAAATTCTCACTGCGGGCTCTGGCTACAGCTCTTTTACTGGTACTATTTGCTACTATGTACTCCAGTCTGTTTTCAGGAGAGTTGGATTGCTTGTCATTCCACCACTATATCTCCCTGTCGATGACACATCCTCCTCTAAAAGGATCAAGAACTCATCTGCCCACTGCAATGATTACCGATTGACCTCGATCCCAAGCATCCTAAGCATTCTCGGTGTTAATCGAAAGATTATAACTTTTACTTTTTTTTGCCGTGATTATAAATATAAAATATGAAGTCCACCATCTTGCGGTGGCCACCATATTGAATTTGCATTTTTAATTATATGCTGTTTTTTTTACCTTTCATTTGATACCCAATATAAAATCTGCCATTTTGTACCGGCGGATATCTTGTATTTGTAAAACTATAAATTATATATCATGGTATTGTAACCAAAACTTTATGAATATGTCAAATTTCAAGTCAATTGGTCAACAGAACGGTGTATAATGTCAATTACTAGATTTGACCTACGACGAAGTCAAGCTAAATAAATCAGTTTAATGAAAAAACCGATCAAGTGCTACTCGGACTTACCTACCGAGAATTCCGTACCAATGTCAGGATTGTGGGTCAACCGGAAGTAAATACAATTTATAAAAGTTGACAAACTTAACTGTGCGGCCGTATGTCCCATTTTGCATGAAATTAACTATAATTATAAGTTTGTTATAATTTTTATCTGTAATATGTAAATATTCCATCTTCTCATTCGTTTTATCCTTTATTTGTACTGCATAAAGCTTGAAATTTTCCAAATTTCATAATCATAGGCCTACGGGATTTTTCAGCTATTTAGGCTAATCTGCTGCATAATAAAAACCTACACTCTAAATAGCCTATAAGGTTTTGATTACGCAGCGAATAAAGTTGATATACGTTAGTTTTCGAGCGTACGCAGTCATTTCATATGAAATGAACTACGATCATAAGTATGTAGTGATTTTTTTCTGTGATTTTTTTACTTTTCGGATTTTTTCTTTTATTTCAAGGCCAGTCGTGGCGCAGCGGCACGAGATGTGACTGTAAAACCGACTGGTTGTGGGTTCGATCCCCACTCAAGGATATGAAATATTTACTTAAATTTATATTTCCATTTCTTCGCTCTGGTGTCGAGGTTAAGCGCGGCGTTGAGTTCTGCCACTCAACACGCAATGCCTCCAGAATTCGGCAGAAAGTGGGGAACGGAGTGTTAATACTAGGTTCCCTCTGCCTACCCTGCTGTGTGCTGGATACAGCGTGAAGCTGATTTAATTTTAATTAATTTTTAATTTGTATGGTAAGTCCGCATTTTGTGCCGAATTTCATAACTGTAGGTCCACGGGAAGTACTCTATGGATTTTAATTACGGTTATATGGTCTTCATTTTATACAAAATGCACCAAAAACGATGCATAAACGCTCGTATCTTTTGATTGTGTTGAATTAGAAGATTTTTTTGTACTCTAAGAGACCTTAAAAAGATATACTTTTCTTAAAGTTTAATATTGACCATACAAATACGATTCTATATGTTACATTCATAAATCTTGCTACTACGACCACATTTTATGTGCAGTCCGACATTAAGTACACTTCAAGGAATATTGCACAGTGCGCTGATATATTTCGTACTTATATTTTCAATAACTTAAAAACTTAATTGCTTACTTAACAACCAGATATTATCTTAATTGTTTATTTATATTTAGAACACTGAAAAACAAATACAAAATATATATTTCCGTTTACAGTCTAGGTATAAATGCCAGCCAGGCCAGCGTATGTCCATTAAAGAGAAATGATTCAATGAATGCAATATGTGCAAACCTTCTTATAAATTCACAACTTTAAAAACTTATTCACTTTACTCATTACGAGTACCTGTGAAAGAAAGAGATATCAAATCGATCGATAGTTTGCTTAGACATTAAGTGGCAACCACTGCATTGACCTCATTATTTAGGTGTTTCTTTACTGCAGTACGACGAAACAACAAAGGTAGTGAATGAAAAAATGAATAATAAAAAATAATGGTATGTACTAAAACAAAACAACTAAATATTAATAACGATTAATCTTCGAAATGAATACAAAATATGTTTATTTACTTAACTCAATTTACTAATCAATTTTTTATAACATTGATAGAGTTCTATTTATAATTGAGAATTTACAAAAAGTTTTAGACGCTAATGCTATATGAGATGAAGCTTTTATTCAAATTTAATATATATCAAATAGATGGTAGTTTTTCTAGTGAAGAAATATTATAATTTACCAAAATAACTAACGTTATAGGTTAATAGTATTTGTGTTCGGAACCAAAGAGCAACAAGAAACTGTGTCAAAAGTCAGAACTAACATTTATTCGATGCATAATAGTACAAAGCGAACTGACAGGCAGACGGGCGATAGGATTTGTATTGTCAGGATGACGTAAATTTAGGAACTGCACAAAGTGTAGATTACATTGTATCTCGGTCTAGATTAGTGTCAGCCTATCTAAATTTGGAAAACGTACTGGGGTGGTCATAAGGTTGTTTGATACAAAAATGGGCCCAGTGTTGAAGTGAGCGTGTGTGCGTTGGCAGGCGCGACGAGCGGCCGCTCTGGGCGCACTCGACCCATCAACCCTTCATACAGCGAGGACTCGGTGGCCGAAACAGCGCTCTCCAAGAGAAACTCTGACGGTAAGGGCAAAAAAGGCTAAAAATAACTGTCTTTCTATGAAAACAAAAATTTCTTCGTCTAACGACACTCTCACTTTCGCTTACGTGTAGTGACTTAGTGATTAAATGTTAAGAGCTAAACGACATTAACGTAGCAACATATTTCATTTTATAAGATCTGTACTTTCAGTCACTTAATTGTTATCGTTTAAAATAATCACTAATATTGCTATTATTACAACAAATTAATTAACCATAATTGGTTTGTATATGTTTAATTTAGTTTAGACTGCATTACTGCTTCTCTAGATATCTACTCGCGTCATTAGAATTTCATTAATATTTTTTCTCAATCCTAATACAGAAATATACAGGGTGGAAGTGTCAGCGCTCGCTTACGGGAACAGCATATAGGGTAAAATATTTTAAACCTATAGCTAGAGAAATTAATCATCAGATACCTCAACAGTTTAGACGTAGGATTTTTTTATTCATTTCACAATCTTTATCCATTACTGTATTTCGTGTGACGTAGTTACGCATAGATACCAATAACGTGCATACTACTACAAAAATACTACTAAAGGTTAAACAACTTTGAACTTTGCCGCCAATACCTACGATTCGATTTCAGAATGACTCGTATGCGGCGGTTCTTGACAAATAGCCTTCTATTTTACGATAATTTTATTATTTTATATAATTGTTTAAAAAAAAACTTTTTCTTTTTTGGAAAAAAAATTGTATAAGGTTTTTATAGAGTAGTTAAAACTGTGGTTTCAATTAAAGTGGTGCTGACAAAAACACTCTGTATATCACGTAATAGTACCAATGAATGTAGCTGTGAGCTTTATAATTTGGTGCGTTAATAATTAATTACATGTGTCCATAATATGTGTAACGTAACTAATCAGTGTTCAAAAAGTATGCAGATTGTAATAATAAATTATATAATGAATTACTAATCCAATTCTTACATTCCAATCTCATTGATTAACAACTAGCAATTCCTTTTTTTCTTTTTTCTTTTGTTCTTGTTATATCTAATTACTTCTAGTACTTCCAAATGGCCTATTACTAATAAAATCATTTTTGAAATATCATTTGCCGCCTATATTATATCTGTATTTATATAAAATGTCTCGGGATAAATAAATAAATTAAATGTTCTGTAAATTATTTCCGATTTCGAAATGTTCCGATTGATGTCCATGTTGATGTGAGTTCCTTGGGAAATATATAGAAACAAGAAAGTATTTCCTAAAATTTCTACGGATAGGTACGTGCTCGTAAATGTAGTTCGGGTAGTGTGTCGGACTTATAAAATGAATGCAAGCGGTCTTGTGAGTAAAATAAATTAAATAGAAGTACCACTGTCAAAATATTACTAATGATCAGAATACTTATTTCAACAAATATTTTATATGATTCCATTTTGTTCAATTAAAGTGTGTGTGTGACAGCATCATCTATAATTTCTTTTTGTTTTCAATATAATTATAATATTATTTTAGTATACATATATATAGATATTTGTACTACAAGTACAAACTGCACTCCGCCTATAACTTTTACTTAGCAGGATCAGTGACTTCTAAACCAACAGACAATCTGTTAACGCGACACTTACATACGAGGAAGTGTATCACAATATTTGTCCGCAAATATTGCGACAGCCAACACTGACGTAATTAATATAGATCTATCAAATAAATATTATTAATGTTATATACCATATATCCACTATTTAAAGTAAAAAATATTTTTTTGATTGGATGAGTAGTTCTTCCGATAAAAAGGTATATCGCTCTGGTGTCGAGGCAAAACGCGGCGTTGAGTTCCGCCACTCAGCACGCAATGCCTTCAGAATTCGGCGGAAACTGGGGAATGCAGTGTCTTAACACAAGGTTCCCTCTGAATAGCGGAAAATAACGCCGCGCTTTGCTTTGTTAACAGAATAGTATTAAATATTTCTTTCCCCAAGTGGGTTCGAACCCACAACCGTCGTATATGCAGGCGCACGCTTGTGCCCTGCGCCACGACAACGACCTATATTTTTCTATAATTATTTGTATAAAGCCCGCCTGCCTTACTTTACTTAAAAGTTAAGACTACAATAATATTTTAAGTTAATTTTTAAGTTTTGTAAAATGAATTGTTACTCCTGTGATCACGTCCCATTTCTCGGCTTCTCGTCGGCAATAAAATTGTATATATAAATATGTATAATGTTTTAATTAATTATCTACAAAATTAACATGTCATATGACGGTTACTTTGGAATGATTGGGACACATTCTCGATAATGAATATCTTGCTTTATACATATATACAAGTCATTTATGGTTCAAAATATTCACATCGTATTGAAATTAATGACAATTTGGCGTTGTGAAAAAAATGTTTATAAAAAACATTGGAAGCGAAATAACTGGTGTCTGTGCTATGAGAAACCAGTATAGCATCACCGATAGCTGAAACTATTATTTGTATATCTATTGTAAATGTTTACCTAATTCAAAATCCGTTGAAAATTATATAGCGTCCTAAAAATCTATTCAGGTACTTTCGTTTGCAACAAGAAACATGTTTTACTTGAAGTAACACTACACTCACACACACACTTGAAACACTGTTAAGAAAATATGTCCTAACAACAATTTATGAGAAAATATGAAAATATTGGCGATAATCGCGATATTTTTTTTTATTATGAACAAGCTAGCCAGTCTTTTATAGTGTTTTACAATATTATCCTTTTAATAAGATCTTTGACATTCGCTATTATTACACAATGAACATTCACGTTTAATGATATAACAGGTAGATATTGTAACACTTAAGTACTACTTCCTTTACAGGAAAAAGCATAACATATTTTGAATTAAACTACGGGTTTCATTTATGAACCTCTATTAACAGGCTGGATCCTCATATAACGACTAAATAACTTTTTCGCATATACGAGTAGGCTTCATCTATCAAACGAATTAAAAAATATTTTAACTCACTTATTGCCGATTTGCTTGAAAATTTGCACACTTGTATATAAATAATTAGCATTTTCGTAGCTTGAATTTAATATTACTGCCAGAAAGATCAGGATAAGGGAATAATACCTACTTTTGAAGGTGTTACTTACTTTTTTTAATTTTTCGAATTAAATATAATGCGTCACTTTTTGATCTCATGTATTGAATACCTAAAAAATCGTTAATTGAAATAAAATATATTTTTTGTTTATTTTTGTTAGCGGTTTGTAGGAATGAGTGGCTGTATGGAAGGAGCTAATGTTTGAAAAATGAGTTTATAAATGCATAGAGTACAGTACGCTTAGTTTATAATAATATGTAAATAAAATTGTTATATATATTTGTAATAATATTGATAAAGTGGGACGAATATTTATTATCAATCAACTTATAATAACGTTCAGGATCATAGATAGATAGATATTCGGAATTATTTATATAAATATTCAAATTAACTATAAATCGGTTCAGCATTTCAGAGCACATTGTAGACTATCATATCTTATATTTGACTTTTACAAAGGCAATCGGTGAAATTAGATAATCATATAAAGCCTATATAAATGCTGTTCCTATAGGTAAAATATCGATAAAAAGCTATTTACTAAGCTTTCAATTAATAATTAACCCTTAAATTGCAATTAACCATTGAATAAAAAAATTGTGTAGTGCTAATAATGCAATAAAGTTATTTAAAGTTGAGTAAACTTTTAACGAACATCTATATTACGAGAGTCCACAGGCACCCGGCTCGCGCCATCCGTCCGCGCCGCTCCGTTCCAAGTCCATTATCTTGTTTCAGAAGTTTAATTGAATATTACGTTTTGATGCAGACGAGGACGAGGAGCCGCGTTGCGTCACCTTGACACCGCGTCACAAATCTGCAATAAGATTTATTAGAAAGGTATGTACAATTATTTATATGTAATAAGGTTAGGTAGAATGGACCACTGTATTAGGGGAAAGGTGTACGAGATGATCCCTCGGGGTATGATGATTCTTTGCTATTGCAGAGATACTACAAGCTTTATCTATGTATTTTTTTCGGTCATATGTGACTTTTCAAAGTTTATGCTCGCGTCCCCCAGTCAAAGTCAAGTCCTTTGAAGCACGGAAAATAAAGCTTCTAAGTTAACACAATAAAAATATATGAGCGTTTACATCGTTTTGTATTAAATTCCAAACGTAATCAAAACCTATAGGGTACTTACCGTGGACCTACAATTATGAAACTTGGCTAGAAGTGAGAACCAAATATATATTAATTTCAATCTTGTGTAAAAAACGAGCATTATCCTTTAAACATCTCGCACACATTTTCCCTATTACGACTTTGATTCTTATATGTGTATGTATACAAATATTTCTACCCGTATTTATTAATATTAAACTATAGTGTTATTAGTTATAAGAAGTGATTTATTTGCGAAAATTATTAGGAAAAGCGCATGAACGTAATAATCAAAAATATATGGATTGAATTTACCTGAAGCGGTTAAAAGAAGGTAAACGGTCATAAAACTTCAATTAAACCAAAAATTATTACACAAAATTCAATTTCACGTATGTAAGACTAAAAATAACAATTTTAGTAGGTAATATGATAAAAACTTACAAAATATATTGTTTAAAGCTTAATACAAATAACAGTAACAAAAATAACACGTAACTTGTTGATTATTTATATTATTAATTCCTACTAGTCCTTGCAATTAAATTTCTAATTGTATCGTTTTTTAACAGAAAATGATTCCTCGCTCGCTATCTCGCTAATATCATCTATACAAACGTGTACAGGCCTAAACTGGAAAAGCGATAAACTGTAAAATACATAGAATTTTATTGTTCAACCAAATAAAATACTTATCTGTTCAGTAATGCAACTGATTTTCTTTGTTTTTGTTTGTAACAATAGCTGTAACTCCAGTAAAATTCAGTATTAAAAAGCCGGTTCTGGAGTAAAAAGAACCCAGTTCACCCCCTGACCTTTACATAATTGATTAGATGGGTGAAGGAGCAAAATGAAGCAGTCAT
>DWQW01010972.1:0-11746 GCA_018249695.1 Heliconius erato demophoon
CCGGTGGAATTTCGACCATAGCCCCCTTAAGCCCTTACCCCCCTTCCCCCCCCCCCCGCGGTTGCGTTACATCACTAATGTCGAGGAATGCATTGTTTTATGTTTATCGTAGTTAGAGAAGATTTGTAGGGCGGTTGTTATTTTGTGTTTAGTTAATATCGATTAATATATAAATATTTATTTTATTAACTTTTTTAATATCTTTAATTTTGAGTTGCAAAGTTAAACGTAACGAATCTAAATTGTGCTATAAAGTTTCACACTGTATCCCGCACACGCTAGGATAGGCAGACGGAACCTAATGGTGAGATACTCCGCTGTCCACTTTTCGCCGAATTCTGGAGGCATTGCGAGTTTAGAAGCGGAACTCAACGCCGCGCTTTGCCTCGACACTAGACCGAAGAAATGAAAATATGAAATACTTTGTTTCCTCGACTGAGAATCGAGCTCACAACCAATCGCGTGTACAATTACACATTTGTGCCTCTGCGCCACGACTGGCCTCTAAATCGTGCTAATATATATATAAAATATATAAAGATTTCATTAAAAGATTTGAGCACGCATATAGTATGCAATAAATAAATTTAAAGTTAAAATTAACTTATATAAACCTCGAGAAAATACCAGTTTAAAGTTAATTAACATTTAAAATTATAATTGAATTGAAAAATATACGTGTTGGTAATGTTCCGTAGCGCTACGGCGTAGCACATGTTAATTAGAAACGTAACAGTTTCCTAAAGGTACGAGATTAGGACGAAACACGGAAGCTTTATGGTTTAACGAGCAGAAGATACATAGATAGCTAAAATCATAATACTGTAAATATTTAGTAAATAATAAATTTAGTAAATAAAAATAAATAAAAAAATAAATTAGCTTCACGCTGTATCCCGCACACAGCAGGGTAGGCAGAGTGAACCTAGTGTTAAGACACTCCGTTTCCCACTTTCTGCCAAATTCTGGAGGCATTGCATGTTGAGTGGCAGAACTCAACGCCGCGCTTAACCTCGACACCAGAGCGAAGAAATGGAAATATAAATTTAAGTAAATATTTCATATCCTCGAGTGGGGATCAAACCAACAACCAGTCGGTTTTGCAGTCACACCTCGTGCCGCCGCGCCACGACCGGCCTCATTTAGTAAATAATAATATAGGTATACATATAAGGCCAGTCGTGGCGTAGGGGCACTAAGTGTGAGTGTCAAAGACAAGTTGTGGGTTCGACTCCCACTCGAAGAAATAAAATATTTAATATTTTCATTTCCTCACTCTGGTACGGAGATAAAGCGAGGCGTTGAGTTCCGCCACTAGACACAATGCCTCTAGAAAATGGCGGAAAGTGGGAATTGGAGTGTCTTAACACTAAGTTCCCTCTGCCTACCATGTTACCTATAGGATAGAGCGTGAAGCTAATAAAATAAATAAGTATATAAGTACGAGTATGGTTGGCTGGTTTACAGTGAAGTATTTGAACTATATCTAACAAAATAAAAAAAAAAAAAACAATAGTAAAACTATATAAATTAGAATGTTAGCGAAGTCTTACTGAAGAATCTTAGTCATGGCATCTTTTGAAAAATATTTGATAATTTTCACTGTTTTCAAAGTTAAGACGATACTCAGTGTGTACTGACAGCACTGACAAATGTCTCATTTGGCAACGAGACAGGCATGCGCCGAACCCGACGACCTGAGGCATCTCTTGGGCATAAGATTGCAAGAATTTACTTATACTTAAACAATTGTACGTAAATTCAATAATGTAACATTTTGGTACTAATGAAAGATTAAAGATTTTATATTATAGATTTTTTTATATTTTTAAAGTAATTATAGATTTTTAAAGTTTAACCTGGTTGAACTTGAAGTTTTTTATATTTATATAACTACCACCACCATACCATAATACCATCAATTAATAATAGTGTTAAAGAAGTGTGAATTATAAAAATCAACTCTTAATTTAAAATTTTGTTTAAAGTTTCTTTTAACTGATAAATCAGTTAAACTTAACTACGTTTGCGTGTTAATGTTAAATTTACGTTTGCGTCTTAATGTTAAAGTGGCAAAAATGAAACGTTTTATTTTCTCCTTATACATCAAAATGGTAATTTTATTTTTATTGTAATACTAGCTGTCCGCTTGCGGCTTCGCCCGCTTGAACTACATGATTATTCATTTAATAAACAGAATTGACTGACAACTAAAATGACTTCTAATATGATTTTTTATTACTTTAATCCAAACCTTCCAATATGTTTTTTTTAAAATAAAAAATGAAACAAGGACTTTTAAGTTTTTTTAGTAATTAAAGATCAATAATAATGTTGAGAAAAATAAAATAAAACTTTCGGCCTAATTATATTTTATTTCACATTTGCATATTGCGCCAGTATAATTTGCACGCTTCATATTTGGTTTTTCACCTACAACGCTCGAGGAATTACACTTTTACAAATTTATTTAACATGACTATATTTTGTAATGTTAAGGCTTGGAAAAGAAAAAAACACACTTTTTAAATCCAATTTCAAGTTGTCTGCGATGTATGAATTTTTAATTAATAAATTTTAGTTTCCACTGGCAACATCAAGTTCGTACCTGATGTGGTTGTTTAAAAAAAATGTTGCTCGTTATACGTTTTTTTTTCTTTTTCGTTCGTCTTTTTCGCTTGAAACTGTTTTTTCACGTTTTTAATGTACTTGCTATATATTTTGAGTTGGAATGATGTGATACATTAGTACCTAGTGCAAAAAGTGGTTACGTTTTTTTAATATTATGACATATTAGCAGCCCAAAGCGGCTTCGCCAGCTTACTTATACATACACTTTCTGTTAGATTATACTCAAGTTCTATAAAATGTTGTAGTTATTCTGATGTATGAAAATCACATAAGATTTATACATATAGTTGAGGCACAGTGGCACAAAGAGTGACTGTAAAACCGACTGGTTGTGGGTTCGATCCCCACGCGAGGAGATGAAATATTTACTTAAATTTATATTTCCATCCAGTCGAGGTAAAAGCGCGGCGTTGAGTTCTGCCACTCAACACGCAATGCCTCCATAATTCGGCAAAAGATGGGGAACGGAGTGTCCTAACACTAGGTTCCCTATGCCTGTTGCTATGTGCTGAATACAGCGTGAAGCTGACTTTTTTTATATATGAAAATCTTCAAGAAAGTATTTTACCTATATGTATTTTTGTAAGCTACTAATATTGGACTTGCTATTTTGACTGAGACCCGAATTATTTAAGATTTATTATGGATCATTAATCATTTATACAGTCTTGTGATCATAAACAGATTTAAGAAAAAAATATAAGGAATTCCATGATTGAAAAAAGTAGAATATATTTTCATATTAAATCTTAATAATTATAATATTATATAATTTATATCTTTTTATCGAATGCGACAGAAAGAATAGTTTCAATAAACGATATGTAGTTATACAAAAGACTACTTACTGAACCGAGTCTAATTTTAACATTGTGAATAAATCATGTAGGCTGCGCGGCTTGCTGTGCTTTTTATACAGAATCAATATGGTTTTTGTACGAAGTTATATATAAGTTATAATATGTATTCTCTTTTGCCATTTTTGCATATTCTCTTTTACCACTTTATCTGACTGTTAACACGTTGCTTGCGGGTTCAGTCCCCACTGGGGGGAAAGATTATTTTTAAATTAAATTTATTTTATTCACAGCTCTCGTGGCGTTAAGTGACGCTACTCAACACACAATATTGGAGTATCTTGGCACTAAGTTCCATTTATGTAGAGGGAAATTAGTGCTAAGGCATTAAATCCTGATATGTGGAAAAATGCATAAAACTGTAAAACTGATATAAGAGAATATAAACTTTCTATATATAATAAGTGAATTTTTAACTTGTTACAACCAAATAAATTGTTGCAATGACATTGTCAGGCCTGTGCGGGATACAGCGTGTTTGATAATGTTTGCAATTCACCTTATTTGTTATGCCTCTTATTAACATATAAATATAAATATATTTCACAATATAAAACACATTCATTCCGAATTTTAAGGAAAAAGCGATTTTATGTCACATTTCTCACAATTTTCTGTTAATGAACTACATATATGATAAAATAATTGATATTAATGTTTATTGTTTTAACGAAATAACTTTCCAAATTAGTCCTTGTTATAATAAAATAAGATTATTTTTCTTTTTAAACTTTTTGTTTTAATTGGAAGTTGCGGTTTCTCTTTAAATGTCCTCATGTACTTTAGTTGACCAAAATAATCGTATATTCGCCTGGGAAATGTTTCTCTAGTTATTGTTTTAATTGCAAGTATAACTTTTGTTAATAAAAGAATTAAGCCTTTTTAAAATAAGCTTCACGCTGTATCCCGCACACAGCAGAGTGTTAAGACACTCCGTTCCCCACTTTCTACTGAATTCTGGAGGCATTGCGGGTTTAGTGGCAGAACTCAACGCCGCGTTTAACCTCGAAATATAAATTTAAGTAAACATTTCATCTCCTCTAGTGGGGATCGAACCCAGAACCAGTCAGTTTTACAGTCACACTTCGTGCCGGCTAATACATATAAATGTATATCAAAAATGAATGGTTATATCAATCTATATCTATGCTATTATATAAAGATTAAATATTTGTATGTGTGTATGTTTGTAGGAAATAAACATTCAAACTACCGAATCAATTTTAAAATTCTTTCACCATTAGAATGCTACATTGAGTTCTGCCACTCAACACGCAATACCTCCAGAATTCGGCAGAAAGTGGGGAACAGAGTGTCTTAACACTAGGTTCCCTCTGCCTACCCTGCTGTGTGCGGGATACAGCGTGAAGCTGATAAAAAATGTATTAGAAGTGCGCGAGCATGGAAATCATCATATACACAGTCGTTTTCTGTTATTGAATTCGTGAATTTCCTTACGTAAGGAGGCTAACAACAATTCAAGCACCCATCCAAAGTATATTTTGTCTAAATAGGCCTTTATTTGAACATCTAAGGACTCGGTAATACGAGAAGAATTTAAAATTTACTTTTCTCTAATTAACAAAACCCAGCTCTCTTTTGTAATTATTGCGGATAATTAATTAAAGTATCATATTTTCTTATGAAGTGTTTTCTGTTACAGCTAAACCTAAATAAAATATGATAGAAAAATTTTATATTTATATTAAAAACTTACATGAGTTATGATATCTCTATAGAATGTGACTGTAAACGCGACTGGTCGTGGGTTCGACCCCCACTCGAGGAAATGAAATATTTATTTTAATTTATACTTCCATTTCTTCGCTCTGGTGTCAAGGCATAAGCGCGGCGTTACGCAATGCCTCCAGAATTCGGCGGAAAGTGGGGAGCGGAATGTCTTAACACTAGGTTTAATTAAATTATTTAATTGTTGAAAGCTCTCATGTTAATGTAAGCAAACCACATACTTTATATATGAAAAACAAGATCGAACAAGAGGCCACCGTGGCACAGTGGCGCAGGTGTGTGACTGCAGTCGCGACAGGATGAATAATTATGATTTATGAATAATATATTCATTTATTGTTCATCTATTTCTTCGTTCTGGTAACAATGTAAGGCATTAAGTTACGCCATATAACCAAAATTAATTCCAAATTTCGGCGGAAAGGGGAGAACGGAGTGTTAGGTTCCCTTTACCTACCCAGCTATATACGGAATCCAGCATGAAGCTGTAAAAAAAAGCAATATATATAACGTACACACGTATTACGTAAGTATAGTAATAGCTACTTAGCCTATAACAAGGTTTTTATACAAAAAAAGTTTTTTAAGCTTAATAACTTGGTAAAAAAGCAAGGTTGCATATTTTCTATAATAGTCCCCTATTACCTTCATTGCAATGTGTGAGTAAGGAAATTACGGAACCCCTATAACGAGGTTATTCATTTATAACCGGAGCTTTTTATATGCCCTTTTTAGTCGTTTAGGAAATAGGGTATGCATAGGAGAGTTCGTTCTTATAACGTAGTGTTACTGTGCATTACGACTTAGCGTTTGTTTTGACTACATTTTTATATAACGAGATTAATAGTAGTAGTTTGAATACGATGTTTTTTGTTCCATATATTGTTTGTGAAGTAATAAGAGAAAAATATTATAGTGATATTATTAGGTCAGTCGTGGCGCAGGGGCACAAAGTGTGACTGTAAAAGCGACTGTTTGTGGGTTCGATCTCCAATCGAGGAGATGAAATATTTACTTAAACTTATATTTCCATTTCTTCGCTCTAGTATCGAGGCAAAGCACGGCGTTGAGTTCCGCCATTCAACACGCAATACCAGTAGAATTCGGCAGAAAGTGGGGAACGGAGTGTCTTAACGCTAGGTTTCCCTCTGCCTACTTTACTGTATGCGGGATACAGCGTGAAGCTGAAAAAAGAAAAAAACACTAATTTAGTCATTTTGCCGCTATGAACAACATTTTTATTCACGTTATGTCAAATTGTTTTTTAATTAAAACTTTAGAAAAGTTTTAGCCCTAAATGTACTGATATGAATTAACTATAACTAAAAGCCTACTTAACTGATTCATTAATGTAAAAAAGTAAAAGGAAATTCATTTGAACCATAAAATTATAAGTTGTTTAAAACTTTAGGAAACATGTAAAGATCGTTGACCCAGTTCTTTGTGAATAGTTTGAATTACTGAGTACGATCGCGTGTTTTGCTGCTATTAATACAGAATTGGCCTAATATAAAATTTACAGTTCTATCCGATGCAATCTCTATTCGTAGCTACTGTGTTTTTTTTAATAATATAATATTTTGTAATCTTATGGAAGTTATCTGAGTAATTGTTCTTCAATTAAATAAAATATTTGCATTCTGAGGGTTCCGAATCAATTTCAGTATTATATGTCAACGGAGGATATAAATTATAGAAGTTGACAAATTTAATTTTGCGAGATTTTTTCCATGAAATGTCTGTAAATTTCAATTTTTTCAATTTTTGAAGTTTTTTAAGTGTGTGCAACAATTATCCACGGAAAGTCCACTACAGGTTTTGATTACGCGGTGAATTCATATAAAATAGAGCAAACACAATACATAAACGCCCATATTCTTTCGTTCTCGAGACGATGACAGCAAAGTAATCCTGTAAGGATTCCGTTTTTTCTTTTACGGTAAAGAACCTTAAAAACATAAAAAAACTAATAAATAAGATCATGTAGGTGATATTTAATAATAGGTATGCCAAGATTCTATGCTGTTCTTTGATTTTGATTTAAGATCACTGTCTCGTGTAAAAACCTCCCACCACAAGCTCGTTTTCTTGGGTCCTGCTATTGACAATAGGGACAAAAAGTGAACGTGCCACTTTTAGAAACGGAAAATGAGATGGTAATTTGTTTTGTATTAGAAAAATACTAAAAATAATATGCTTATTTTTACAAAAATATAGAAAATTATCTACTGAAAATCTCAATTGTAAAAATTTCTCTAATTTAGAGAAGTTAGGAATTAAATTTAAAAAAAACCTTTTAACTCTTATTTTCGGAGTTCCTTGATTCGGAGTGTCTTAACACTACGCTCTCTCTGTCTATGTTTCTAAAAGCAGGATATAGCGTGAAGCGCAAGATTAAACTTTGTTACAATTGAAATGAAATCAATTGTCATATCGAGACTTTGACGTTATATAAAAAATCTTTGGTTAGATAAAGTACAGTAGTTTGTTTTCACTATACTAAATGCGTTTTATAAATTGAAAAACGAAGAAAGGAGGATGTTGTAACACATCACAAGAATCACAAGAAATAGAACCTATCCCTTACAAATACTTACAAAATAAAAACCGGTTATATACGAGTCGGTTTTACCCACCGAGGCTTCCATACCAATTTCAGGATCATAGGTCAACAGAAAGTACAATTTATATAAATTGACAATCTTAAATCGTATGCCCATACGCACTCGTTTTTAATGAAATGAACTACAAATATAGTTTGTAAATAATTATTTCTAAGAAATATCTATAAATTTTCACTTTTCCTTTTATTTATATTGTAAATTCCCGCTTCATACCTTATTTCATAACTGTAGGTCCACAAGATTCCTATAGGTTTTGATTACGCAGCGAATTTGAGAACATACTATAAAATCGATATATCACTCTTATCTTTAGATTGCTTTGATTTAGAAGCTTCTATACTGTATACTGACCGTAGGCCTGAATATTCGATTTTAATTTCAACTTGATACCTCCACGTGGTCTCGAGATAACAGATCTTGAAAGATGAACAGACGAACAACAAAGTAATCCTATAACGGTTCCGTTTTTACCACGAAACTACGGAACTCCAAAAATTAAATATAGAAAATTTCAGTCAAATAAAATATAATAATAATAATAATAATACTTTATTGCACTAAAAACGAAAAACAATATAATAACAGTTACTAATATTTACAAAAAAGACAACAAATAGTGCAATGGCGGCCTTATCACTGAGAACGATTTCTTACATGCAACCATTTGAAAGGAAATATATTCGAAAGGAACGTGATAACAATATAATGACAGATATTGTATACGGGTGATACGTGTGGGCATCACAAAGGTTGAGGGATTACTTCTGTTAAAGCTAAACGTTTTTATTCATTAGCCTCACAGACGGCGAGATTTTATTGTCTTTTTATTCGTAAACAATTTCATGAATTGGAAATAATTAACCTGGTTCTGGGCGTCTGTTGTATGAGCATATCCGATAGATAATTATAATTGATTGTTTTTATTCTAACATGAGAACATGTGTATTAGGTATTTATATTAATATTTTCATTTCTTCGCTCTGGTATTGGCAAAACGCGGAACTGAGTTCCGCCATGCAATGCTTTCAGAATTCGGCGGAAAGTGGGGAGTGGAAGTGTCTTAATGGTAATGACGTGTCTTAACATTTGGTTCTTAGATATTTCTACGTGTAAAGTGGCAAGAGTATCTTAACAGTACGCCTCTTTGTCTACCCTGCTACATGTCTGCTTCACGCTGTGAAACTGAAAAATGCAACTAAAATTATTTTACATATCAATATGTAAAATAATTTTACCGCGTAAAAAATCGAAGTCAAAGTCGAGCCTGAACTGAAAAACTTTATGCTGATTATCCAATAAGCATAAAGTTTTTGTTCAGTATTCCCAACAAATATAAATAAATACGTATAACAAAATTATATTTTAAGCAATTACCTTCTATTAACGTAACGTGAAATTGTATGAAATTACACAGCACGACCTAATTCTCTGTTTATTAGTTGCACAGTAAAATTCTGCCAACTCTCTTATACGGTAATTAGAACATGGCCTGAAATATATTTCTGAAACAGCGCGTATCTATATGAGTGGTGCATTACGAATAATGGCGCCATTATGGCAATATACTTCGATGTTTGCTTTAGCGTTCTATTCATTCTTGCCTTTTTAGCATATTAGGTTCCGCTGGCGGTGTGGGGAACAGGTGAGAACAGTTAGTTTGTGGCTAGTGGGTTGGTAATTAATTTTAACAAGGTTGAGTTCAGATACTAAATACAAAATGTTTTTGTTTTCTATACAAGTATTAATATCCATATTTTCCCTTTATTTTCCTTGTATATTTTTATTATGTTGGTGTAATAAAGTATTAAATAAATAAATAATAAAAATAATATACCATGAGCGATGAACATATATTAATATATTTATATAGAAAACTAAATAAAATAAATCACAGCAGGGTAAATAGAGGGAACCTAGTGTTAAGACACTCTGTGTCCCATTTTTTGCCGAATTTTGACGGCATTGTGTGTTGAGTGGTAAAACTCACCAGCCTCGACACCAGAGCGAAGAAATTAAAATATTTAATATTCTACACAAAATCCTTTTATTTGGCAACAGGGCGTAAAATGTTTTCTATATGTTTATCGTGAATACTGGAATAATATAATAATTGATTTGTTTTCTATACACGAACCATGTACATTGAACATGTATTAGTATTATTACATAGGAAAACCGGAACTTACATATAATTATTATATAATTGTAAACTCGAGACCAGGTCAGGTTAATGATAACATATTATTCTGTTATCACCTAACCATCGTATAACTGCTAAGTTTCATAATACAATTACCTATATAAGTGGTTCAAATTAAATTTTACATATTTTGTAATTTAGTTACAAAGTTATAAATTAATGTTTTTCAAATCATGAAATTGTTTAAGTAAAGCAATGAAAATATGAAAGACGCATATGGATAAATAAAAGTATGCTAAAAAATAAATAAATACTTAGTCTTTCATAAATTAAAAAAAATCAGCTTCACGCTGTGTGCCGTACACAGTGGGGTTGGCAGAGGCATTGCGTGTTGAGTGGCGGAACTCAACGCCGCGCATTGCCTCGACACTAGAGCGTAGAAATGAAAATATAAATTTTAGTAAGTATTTCATTTTCTCAAATCACACTTCCTACGCCACGACTAGGCCAGTCGTTATAGTATTATGAAAGATTGAATATTTACTCAACTATAGAAACATTTTATGTTTATTAATACCTGGACGTATTAACCAAATGACTAAGAGTATTTAGTTGATATTTATAATACTTTGATTATAATGAATTACAAAGAACAGGTAATAATAAAAAAATAATATTAAATTAAACTTGAAACTATTTATATTTGTGCCAAATAGTTCTTACTCTAAAATATTTCAAGATATATTGAAAGGTATCGACAGATTAAAAATGAGTGAGCGACGTGCGCAGTGCCGATGAACTCTCAGAAACAAGTAGTTATAGGTCGCTGGACCTCGACATCGGTCAATATGGATATCAATCTAGTATATCCACACTTTATACTGTTTTAGTAATGCAGAAAAATAATTAAAAGCAACTATAAAGTGTAAATGTTTTATTCTATGTGTTCGCTTTGTATATACATCTTTTGTATTACTACGCTGTTTGAAGCACTCTTTAAAAACAAAACCAGGTTAATGAGTCATTCAGTTACTGCAAAATATGCAAGTAAAATTATAAAGTACGAGAATCTGGATTTTTTTTATATTCAGAGATATGTGTTGGTTGCCACGAATTCTATCTATTACATATTATTATTTTTCTATATATTAGACAGTTCGTGGTACAGTATATATAAATAAATATATATATCAAATATGCTTTTATAAGTCTATATACAGAGGTATACAGACTTATAAAAGCATATTTGATTATCCAATTATAATTTTAACCATGGATTTTTTAGTTTACTTCTGTGTCTTTCAAGCAATAATTTTATAACAACCAGAAACAGAAAAACTCACGTGCATATAAATCTAAAATGTCAAGAGGCCAGTAGTATCGCAAGAGCACATAGTGTTACTGTAAAGGCGACAGGCTGTGAGTTTCGTTTTCATTACATTCGTTCTAGTGTCAGCGCGGCGTTGAGTTCTGCCACGCAATAGCTACAGAATTCGTCGAAAAATGGAGTGTCTTAACACTAGATTCTCTCTGCCTATCCTTCTGTCTACTTTTCATATTGTTTTACTAATCGATCTTGTTTTTTTCATAATCTAATAAAGCAAAAAAAAAGTTTATCTTTAAATATATTTGTATATCTAAATTGAGCCCAGAATTCTCAGTTATCCCTTGTATATGAATCATCAAAGTAAGCCTACTTGTGATAGATTATGTAAATGGCGCAGACAAAATCCCATAATAGTTTT
>DWQW01010973.1:0-11746 GCA_018249695.1 Heliconius erato demophoon
TAGTCCAGTATATATAATTATTTATCACTTATATCTTCGTAGAAGTTTCAGGAGGGAGGCGCGAGCGTGCGTCCTGAAAGAGGCATAGCACGCGACTGAGGGATGTGTGGACAGTGGAAATGATCCTAGATGCGATTCAATGTCAGCCACTGCGTTCAAAGTTTAAAGAAAATAAACTTTTTTAATACTATTAGTGTGTGTGTGTTTTTTTTTGTACTTTATAGATCTTAATTTCGACTTTTTAATACCATCGTTATAACAAAATTACCCATATTATTGCATTTCTAGCAAGAGACGATAATGAAACAGTGAATGAATTTAAATTAAAATATTAATAAAAAAAATATAAAGTAAATGCCATAATAGTAGCAAATTATATTTGAAGTGGACATTTACAATTATATTATAGGTAATACTAAATTCTGTATTAATCTTAGCCTACTAAGATGGAATAATATTTAGTAGTATAGTAATTAATGAGCATTTGGTTTTGGGTGCCGCCATAATGTATGCGAGATCTCTAAATAGATAAAGTAACAAATAACTTATGATAAGCAAAGAATTTTTTTAGTGTATACTTAATGGATTTACCATGTGGAAGGCCATCGCGCTGTAGGATGACGAGCTCGGAGTAGCACCTGGGCTTTAAGACCCAAATGTAAGCTTAAGAGTATCTCCAACAATAGTTTTGATTTTTCGTATTTCAAATTGAACTGTTAATCAAACATTAAAATAAGGGCATAGGAATTCGTCTATACACGCCACAGATCGTGGTTTTGATTCCCACTTGAAGAAATTAAATGTTTTATATTTTTATTTTTTCACTCCGGTAACGAGGCAAAGCGCGGCGTTAAATTCCGCCACTTAACTGGAAGTTCTTAACACTTTGTTCACAGGTTTCCTTTGCCTATCCAGCCTATGTGCGGAATACATCATGTAGCTAAAAAAAAAGCTGTTTTTTTTTAATATAAATTTATTATTTATTATCTTGTCTAACATTGTATGACAATGAGTGTATATTCATATATTATAAATATAATATTATAAATAATCAATATTTCATACAATTTAACACAATACGACAAATTTATTGTTAACATCGAGAATTGTTGTGATTTCTTTTCCTGGAAACGCGAAAAGGGTGCTCTTTCCTATGAAATATTTAAGGGTCCAATGAGATTAGTAATTCACTTTATAAAAATAAAGTAATGTACCCCTAAAAAGATGCTAAATTGAAATTATAATAAAATCTATAGAAAATAAATAAACAAAAATATTTTATAAGCGGTTTAATTATTTCTATTAGATCAAATATATTTGACAAAATAAACCAAATAAGCGGCTGTCCCGCTCGTCCACTGAGGGTTCCGTACAAAAATTGGAAGTCTGGAGCTTATTCTGAAATTCAAGGTTTGCTTAGAAAGCCCTTTCATCTGATAACTTGAAGTAGCGGCCTTAATATCAAATTTTGATTTAAATTTTCCGTTTTTTAGGCTTTAGGCTATTTTTTTAGGATTTAACCACAAATGAATAGTTTTCAATTTTTTCCTAATCTAGTACTACCTATAGATACTAAGAGCCAAATTTCAAAATTCTAATTTAACCGAAAGTACCCTATTATTTTTGATTCCCTTTATAGTGTTGAAATACGTGTTTTTTGCTATTTAAGGCTATTATTTTTTAGAATTTAACCACAAATATAGAGTTTTCAGATATTTCCCTGAACTTCAAATTTCATAATTCTAGATTCTAGATCTATCTAGACAGACAGGCAGATAAACAGACATATAAATGAACCACCCAACCAGGCAACCATGTCATGTAAACGTGACGTACTGTTGTGGGTTCAATTTCCATTCGGGGAAATGAAATATTTAATATTTTCATTTCATAGCTCTGATGTCGAGGCAAAGCGCGGCGTTAAATTCCGCCACTCAACACGCATTACCGTCAGATTTCGGCGGAAAGTGGGGAATGGAGTATCATAAGACTAGGTTCCGTCTGCCTACCCTGCTGTTTGCGGAATTCAGTGAAAATAAAAAAAATATATTCCAACGTTAAAAAATGTCAATTTTCATGATTTTTCATCTAACCCTTGATATTAAAAGTAATACGAACTACGCATTGCCTAGCTTAAAGTAGAAATATTTCTTTAATTGCTATTTTAGCCTTAAGTAGCTTTAGCAGTACTCTAAGATTTTTTATAATTGATTTAAAATTGTAACAGTGAATAAGAACCAAAATAAAAATGACTACTAGAAACAAATTTAAATTTAGAAAAGAATCGCAGATTTATCATAGTAAACACAACGCTCTAAAAACATCATTATAAGTATAAAAAACCCTCTTAACTTTATAAAACGGTCAAATTCCGGGTAAAATTCCTAAAGATTTTCGTTTCAAAGCTAAGATTTCTTATTACTCATTTTCTTTCATAACAAAAAACTACAATTTGATTAAAATTTTGCTATTATATACAACTAAAAGAAATGTAGAGATGTAGCAATATTATATGGCCTGAATAAAAAAAATATTAGTGATAATGTACTCCGCTCTGTGCTTTTTACAAAAAATCTCTCTTATTCTTATCTTATTAGCTATTTCCTTCATAGCGGGATTCCTTCATACAGCGGGAGAGACTTTTCGCCTATACTATTTTTATAATTATAAATGTCTTAAAAAATTAACATGCAATCATTGCCTTTATTTTTATAACATCTCAACTGCATACAGGATATATACAAAAATTAAATTAAATAAGTTAATTTTAAGCGTCCTCGATGCGCTATAGAACACTCACTTAACTACTGTAAGTACTCTGTAGGTTCGATAGGACAAAACGCGGCGTTGGATTACGCAAAATAACACGTAGGATCATAACAGAAGGAAAGTAAAAACAGTGTCTTAAAATCATATTATATCTGTCTTGTGTATCTAGAGACATTTTGTGGTGGGGAGGGGGTTGGCTAAAGTCCAACCCCCTTGGATATGTTCGTATAAATGTTATTTTTTTAATTTTTCGGGGCATATTATGGTGTAAAATTTCTGGGGTGGGCCTCAGACTATTCTAGGGTGGGCACGGCCTAAAGCGTAGCGTAAATGGTGCAACCCAACGTCACTTTGTCTTTCTAGACCTGGAAAATAAAATTAAATATAAACATAATCTCAATTGCAAGACAATGCAGTCTTTGTTATTTTTTATTGTTTACTTAACCTTGTTGTAAATTGTAATTATATTTATGCGTATATGCTTAAATCACAAAGTAAATTTGAACGATACCATTTCAGCAACTATTTAGAAAAAGGAAACTATTAAAAAGTAACTATTTAGTAAAATAAAATGACACTAATAATCCTTTTTTTAAACAACTCACAAAAAAATTGAACATAGAGAGATTTAAACCTACCAATGTGCTAACTACATGAATAAGCTTTAACAAGCCAGCCTATCTATAGAATTTCAACGCAATTGATAGGAATGTATGTCTTAGAGGTCAGAGATTCAAATCCCACTGCGTTCAGTGTTTATAGATACGTTTTTTACAAAAATATGTTTTTTCCTAAATATAGAAATGATATTTTAAAAATGTTACCATTACACAGCTACAATCATTTCAAATACAATCAATAAATTTTAACCAAAAAAAAAATTGTGCGTTCACAAATTTTTGTTCGAAAATCGAAAAGTCGCTACACCATAAAGCAAAAAAAATCCAAACGAAACGCTTGTGAATTTCTTAATAAAACTACAAAATTACGTTCTCAGGGAAAATTTGAAGTCCCAAATTATTTTTTCCACTTTGCTGCGGGCGAAAAGCGAACTCTTTTATTTTTTAGGCTTACGTATCCACATGTAATGACGTTGCATACATTTTCTTTCAATTCAAATATTGTATTATGTTGGTCTAAGTTTTTGTTTTTAGATTTCATTTTTCTGCAGTATTGTCATATATTTTTTAAAGCTGTTCAAAAGTCAAGTATAATGCGTGTATGATTCAGTTGTTCTAATAAGAATTTAGTGGGTTCATATTTTATTTGTTCCAATATAAAATATTATATAGAGGTCCTTGTGGCGTAGTGGCACAAGGATGTGACTATAACACGACGATTGGTGGGTTCGATCCCTACTTGAGAAAATGAATTATTATTTATTAATATTTAGATTTTTTCACTCTGCCACCAAAGCAAGATATCGACGTTGAGGTCCGCCACTCAACGCAATGCCTCGAAAAATTCGGCTGAAAGTGGTGAACGGAGTGTTTTAACACTAGGCTCCTTCTGTCTACCTACCTGTGACCACAAAACCACTTAAAAAAAAAGATTCCGACCAATTAGAATCTCCTCCTTTGCTCTCCTCCTCCTCCTTTCCTCTGTCTGTGGTTTCTGGCGGTACAAATTAAAATTAATGTGTCATTGGAGTGTTTCAGCGTTTCAGCCCAGGGGAAAAACGGGGAGAATGCCTCTTTGGCGGCCAGTCCAGCCGGGTGATACCTACGGTTTCCCACGGTGAGAGGCCCAGATTAGGCAGCGACCGAGGAGGCTGCACAGGAGTCGGAGTTGGGAAAGGTAATGAGGTCCATTGGAAGACGTTTGGTGTCAGGTGGTCGAGTGTGCCATGGCGCTATGTTGTGCAAATGCAGGTGGTCCGATATAACGGTGCGAACACATTGGATGCAAGTCGGCCGATATGGTCCTCCAGGCTCTCTCTCTCTCTTGAGATCTTTCTACAGCGTGACGTTCCTAACGTTGTAAGGAGCCTGAGTGACATGCCTTAAGGTGATGTTTTACCATCAATATCAGCAATACCCCGCGGTGGCGCGCACTTGATAGCGCGTATCACGCTAGGGCCTCGCCTACGCCTCTTACTTTTAACATAGCAATATTTAAAAAACGAGTAAGTTATAACGTTTCGGATGTGGTCGTCGTCGTAATTGGATAGTTCGGCTGAAAGCGTTATTCTTAAAGCGTGGGCTTATATAAAGTTTTATTCAAACTTTTACATAGATTGAATACAATTATTTTTACAAGGATCTCAGTAAGGATATCTAGTTTATGATTGGGTACAGCTGCGTTATTTATATTATGTACGTAGTGTAAAAGTACTAATGTAGTCGTAGTAGTGTAGTCGTAGTGTATAGATACTAGTGTAGACGATATAAATGATTAATTCTGGTATATAGAAGGATTGGCAAAGGGAAGTTTTTTTTAGTTTAGGACACTCCGTTTCCCACTTTCCGCTGAGTTTTGACACATTGTGTGTTGAGTAGTGGAACTCAACGCCGTACATTGTCATGATAGAGCGAGGAATAAATAAAATTAAGAATTCAAACACGAGTGGAAATCAAATTCAGTACCGTCGCGTTCACAGTCACACACTGTGCTACTGCGCCACAACGGCTTCAACCAAATCAATGACTTTTTTTCAACTTTTTTTGTACTATCAATATTCTTGTACTTATGTATGTGTATAAATAAAATAAATTACATTGTTTTATGCTTTTCCCATAGCAATAACGTCAATGCATGATGTTTCGAAATATCATTCGTGAGTTTAAAATACATAAATCCAAACTGGGAGAAAGTTTTATTAGTATCGTTGGTCCAAAATAGAACTAGTAGACAAGTTGGTACCAGTCCGGCGCTACATTGTTAGCTACTTCAAAAGCTACATTAAAAATGGTATTAAAATAAATAAATCAGCTTCACGCTGTATCCCGCACTTAGTAGGGTAAGCAGAGGGAACCTAGTGTTAAGACACTCCGTTCCACACTTTGCACCGAATTCTGAAGCCATTACCTGTTGAATTCATTTCGTCGAGTAGGAATCGAACCCACTACCGATCTCGTTTACAGTCACAAACTTGAGCCCCTGCGCCACGACTGGCCTCAAAAAAAGTTATATCAATTATAATTATTATGACGACAATATAAATGATAGGGCTATTTATTTTAAGCGTTTCAAAAGTCAGAAAATCTAATTGAATTTAATTTATCACTGACTTTTATTGCCAGATATTAAGAAAGACGGTAGAACAGTAGGTATTGTGATTCTTTATAGATGTGTATTTGCTATTTTTATTATAATTTAATCTGGAAATCAGAAAATGATAACAAAAATTTAAGCGATTTTCAGTGGTTCAGCAAATAATACGGGAATTTGTGATTTTTTGGAAAAAACCAGATTCTTGAAGAAAATTGGCAGCCCGACTGTTTGGTCTGCGCTCGTGATTTTTTTTCTCATTATTTTTATTATAGTTATATTATATAGCTCAGTAATAGGCTTTACGTATCATATAATAATTAAAATCTATAGGACTATAAAACTCGGAAATAAGATCTAAAAAGAAATAAATTTTTGAAAAAATATTTTATCTAAAACAATTCAATGAATATATAAAAATCGGAATAAAAAAATCGGAATCGGTAATATATATATATATATATATATATATATATATTTAATGCTATCCGAATTAAACTTTTCGTCACTATTATTCATATATATTAGTAGTTATAATTGCTTAAGAAATATTTCTTCTAAGGCCTCTGAAATTCAATATTAATAGTTGACTGGTGAAACGAAAACACCTGAATAAATACCTAAAGAAATCGATTTAAGGTTAGTCAATTATCTTAATGAGAAACAATTGTTTACTGTTTCATGATTCAAGAACATTTTTTAAGATATTGCATTTCCGCTAGCCTAATGAAACTTTTAGGGTCTATTCTACATAAATGCCAATAGTTTTTAAATTTATTTCTGGGAAAAAATGCTATTATTTTTTTTGTGTGTAGCCCTTGAAAGTATTTGCTAAAATGTTACTTTTTCAGTTTTATTTTAAAGATTTATTATACCGAAAGATTTCAATTATTATATAATACATACATACATATTGAGCTATATTAAGGAAAAGAACCAGTTAAGTGTGAGTTCGTCCAACGAGGCCTCCGCACCTATTTCAGAATCGTCAACGTCAGTCAGGTCATATAAACACAAAACTTTGCTAAATTTATGATTTAGATTAAATATATTTGAGGTCAAACTACTTGTAAAATCAATCTGTGACGAGATTGTGTTGTAAATTATATGAATAATTGGACCGTTTATCCCTCTAATTCTCGTCAGTTATTTCAATCTTCTAATATAAACACAGCATAAAGCTTTTTCTTGGATAGTAAATGAGGTAAAGGCAACCTAGCGTTGAGACTGCGGAACTGAACGCAACGCTTTATCTTCAGGACCATGAAAATAAGTTAACATAATTATTCTCGCGAGTATAGGTATGGAGGAAATCATAATAACGGCGTTAACCTTAGAGTTAACGTCAGAAAAATGTCAGATATTGTGCCACTCCGAGAATCCCTCGCCTCGTTGATATAACAAATAGAATATTATTGTTCAGCGATGACCAATGTTGATTATTTTATATTTTTTTCAGCTTTACGCTGTATCGCGCACTTAGCAGCGTAGGCAGAGGGAAACTGAAAATGAGTGTCCCTACTTTCCACCGAATTCAGGGGCTTAAGGGCTGCATTACTTAGATAATAATGATTTTTACGACGTTACATTAGCCTCGGCAGTCATAGAGTTGGGGAAAGATTATTGTAAAATATAGATTACCCAATAAGATACATACATACACATACCTGAGACTCGAGGTGCAAAAAATATTCACAGCCCACGCTATTTATTATTTTACCTTTTATTACTTTACTATTTTTTATTATCGAAGTCTCTAGGCATTGCCCGTTAAGTGACAGAACTCACCATCAGAGACATCAGAGCGAAAAATGGAAATATTAAATATTTCATTTCCTCGAGTTGGAATGGAACCCGTAACCTGTCGCGCTTACAGTCTCACGTTTCTACCCCTGCGCCACAACTGGTCCTTATTTTTTTTTGTTATATTTATTATAATATGTAAAGTCATTTTATTTAATGTACTAAATAATAGCACTCACCATATTAAAAGAATTTAAAATTTCTAGAACTGTAGATTGCATCAAAATCAAATTACTTTATAAATCAATCTGGAGATAGGAGTCTAAATTGTGTGAATCAGTAGGTGCAGGTGCTCATTAAACACCTGTATTGTCTCTGCCACCCTACTGTAAACCACCCAGTAGGTAAGGCGTGGGATATATTACGAACATTTTTTTACAATTTTAACATTAATTTTAATCTTTTTGTAAACGATTGGAATGAAAATTTGTTTATATGTATGTAAACATAATTAATAATCTCCTTTACCGTGATCATTTAAATAATATATTTAATTTAAAAAATATATTTATTTCTACAAATAAATCAAATTGAAAGGAAGACTTCTTGAAAAGAGTATTGATATGAAACTAATAAATATAATCTACGAATCATATGTTATTAAAAAGTATGAAAGAAAAATAGAAAATATACATTATTAATAAAAAAAATTAAGCTCAATCTAATAATAATAATGGACAGAAAAAAAATATAAAAAGTATATATTGTCCAACATAAACATAAAATTATATATTTTGAGGATTAGCTCTACTATGATTATGTAAGTAAAAATGGTGTTATTGAGTTTAATAATAAGTTATACATTATTATTTAGATTTTTAGAGAGCATGTTTCGAGAGGTTTTTTTCATTAAATTTTATTTACATTTTTAGGAAGCGTATTTATTCCAAGAATAATTCTGCTATGTTAAATTTTCTATACGTTTTCTAAAAAGAGCTATTTATTCTTTTCTAAATGTGGAATAACACTTTAAAAATGTCAAAAGATATTTATTTGCTTGTAATTAATAATCAAATAAAGCTATTGCTATGTTAGTAATAAATAAATAATATTTTACCATTTTGACCACATCCTATTCCCATTAGAAGCGGTGAGCATTTGCGGATATTTCAATTATACGCCTTATGAAATAGTTGTCTCGGTAGATGTCGATTTCGCGGATGCCCGCAATATTGGCGCGGTGCGATAGGCGATCGGAATTTTTGTTGGGATTGTCCCACATTGACAGGAGTAGCGTTTAAATTAATTTTATATTATTAATTCAAAATGATGAAATAAAAAGATACTTAATTTAATTAATTGTTAAGATATTTCTATTTATTTGAGTAACTATACTTGTATGATATTAGTATTATAAATATGGTAAGTGTTGTTAAAAATTTTGCTGAATTTTTCAGTCAAACAATAGCATACAAATACTAACACTCTATTTTTGTTTAAAAATAAAAACCGTACAAGCCCGAGTCAATCTCACCCACCAAGAGTTTTTCTACAAGTCAAGTCTAGCTTAGCCAGACAGAGTCTTTTCATCTGAAACCTCACTTGAACTTCAGGCTTCACTACCAGATTTTGCTCCCATTAAGGCTATTATTTTTCAGAATTTGACCACAAATGTATAGTTTTTTAGTTTTTGTTCCTGAACTATTACTACCTGTAGATGCTATCTGCCAAATTTCATAATTCTAGGTCAACCGGAAGTACTTTATTAATTTTGATTCCCCCTATAGTGTCAAAATACGCATTTTTGCGATATAGACGACCATATCTTTTTTAAATAAATGAAGAAATACGATTTTTTTTAGAAAATCACGGGGCCGTAGATCTGAGTTTCAATTTCGACTCGATATCTCCAAGCGTTCCTGAGATAAAGGCTCATGAAAGACAGACGGACGGGCAACAAAGTGGCCGTATTAGAGTTCCTTTTTTCATTTAAATGTACGGAACCCTAAAAATGGTTTCAATATCTTTATGTATATTTTTTATGTACTTAATGTTTAGCATATATTTGTAACATCTATTATCCTTTATATTATGAATAATTCTTGTAATTTAACTTATTAGAATATATAATAGAAGAATATATTTTAGCTCGCGACGTTGAATTTCATCATTCAAAACACAATATCTCAAAAATTGAGTGGCAAGTGGGAAACGGAGTGTGTTAACGCGCTAAGTTAAGCGGGAAGAAGTGTGAAGCTGAAAAAAGGTAAATATTTAAAATATATTTTTAAATATTTATATTTTTCAGCAACATTAATTACAAATTAGTTTATATAGGTTTCCGCTCCTCCATGTTCATCGCTACGCGTATTTCGCTGTGAATATCTTAGAGTGCCTCACGCGCACCGTGGCCCCCCAAAGAATGGCAGATATACCGAAGCGTTTTTAAATTCTCCACAGGGATCTTCATTGGAGGGACTCCATTTATTAGATTTTTATTGCAGCTTACGTTTTACTTATTTGAATTTATTAATGGTACATATTTTTACATTTTAATTTTGGCAAAATGAATCTACCTACTTATTTATAATTTAATAAAAACATGTTTACATTTGAATTAACTCATATAAGTTCTCTAAAAAAAGACAACTAAGCAATATATTATTAAAAATATGTTCCAAAATTAACATATTTAATAAAGAAAAAGAGCAAATTGATAAAGAATTGATAATTTTATTTATATATAAGGAATAGTATCTATATAATAATAGGAACTGTTAGAATAATTATGTAAACATCCTGATAATAATAGCAAAAGTTAATAGACCCGCAGCTTAACTATAGGTAATCTGTGGTAATCTGCCGCTATCTAGCTCTAATCTGTCCCCTAGCGAGCAAGCCCTAAACAAATTACTCTGCCCATTAAAATTACCCCACCTGTTGATTACTACAACTTAGTGTTTCAACGTAATTTTCCTTTAAAGTTGCAACTTTAATGATATATCTTCATCATCTTGAGCTTACAAAGTGCAGCGTTGAGTTTCACCACTCAACACGTTGTCTCGTTATCGAAACTGAAAGCGGAGAAGAGAGTGTACACTCTACGTTCTCTCCGCCTACTATGCTGTATGTGGGATAAAGCGTGAAGTAGTGTGCACGTGTGTCGAATTTATGCCCCTGCGCCACGACTGGCTTCCATATATTTTTTTAATGATCACAATTTTTTTCTGGTTCTACTTTTGGTGATCACTCACACAACTGCGAAGCTCAGCTTACGCGTCGTGGATTCTATTATATTTATTTTTTTATGTTGATAGCTATAATTGTTGGAAATAGTGCCCTGTATCAGGCGCAGTGTCGTTAACATAAATATTTTCTTATATAGTCATGATAATATTTGATACTGCAATAAAATTTATGATGTAGTTACTTAATTAGTTGATTGAGACGGCAATAATGTCGTTTGGTCTGGGCCAATACTATTATGTATGAGTTGGACACTTCATTTTAGTAGTACATGTACTACTAAAATTATTGAAATTTTAGTAGTACATAACTACCTACACTTCATAACGAAAATTTTACCGATTTTTTTAGTAGGTAATTACTAAATTACAAACGAAACAAATTATTTTGTAATTTGTTACAGCTTGAGTAAGCAGGCTTTATAATTATAATACAATACTTCCAGCATATTGACATTATCAAATAAAACCGTTTATGTAAAAAAAATGCACCTTCTGTCAAAATTTATTGTGCTAATTTTCAAAGCATAGTTTGTTTGATTTTTTACAAACATTTTCTTTTTTTAGACCCTGATATCATTTCTAAATCATATATAGCAGCTGTATTATTTAATTTCAAGAATTTAAATTCTACAAAAGTTGTACAACTTATCAATCAAAATCATAAATAATGGGTAACGAAGGAAAGTGCACGTTCGGCACTAGGATGGCAATTGACATTCATATGCTCAACGAAATTATATATAGAGAAGTCAAGCATTTCCGCAATTACAAAATAT
>DWQW01010974.1:0-11745 GCA_018249695.1 Heliconius erato demophoon
GGCAGTAGTCTTAGATATAGTTTAGTTTTAGATAAAATTAATGTACTTTAATTAATAATTTTATTAATATAATTTTAAGATGTAAAAATCGTATTTTCTTAACCCTCCAATTGCAGCCTACGTAACTATCTGACTTATAATTAAAGAAAACACACAAATATGTTTACAGTGATTAAAAATAATCTAATTATATTCTCAGGAATTGTTTGTAAACAATATTGGGAAATGCCTAAAAAGTCGTTACAAAATAAAAATATAATAATTACGTAGTTTAACTACTATATCTGTTAAAAAGTATAGAATGCACTTGGATACATTATAATATGATCTTAAGCTCGAGTGATTTAATAGTAACTTCTGAAAAGTTTCACTTTTCAGGATCTGGCTTCATCATCAGACCTGCTCAACGGTAACACATTACTGTATTTCCACTTAAGCTGTTAATGTCGTGATGATACCATTATTATCAACACATCTAATTCAGTTTTGAATATTTTATTACATACTTACAAAAATCGACTTAATTAAAGCGCCACATTTACATGTTTGTCATTATTAAAAAAGGCAGAGATAACCTACTGACAGATTAACTTCGTTCTACATTTTTTCGGCTAAATAGATATACTCAGTGCTGATAGCGGAACTTAACGCCGGGCCCGACTATGATCTTGCCCGTCATTCCTATTTTGTGTGTTATGTTATGGTGTTACAAATTAATGAAAATTAAAAATAAGTACCCAACAACAACAATTGTTGTCACGTTATTAATGTATTTAAATTAATTATCAATGAATGTATAATCGACGTGTTGAAAAACGTAGTAACGTGTTGAATTTATGATCGACTCTATCATATAAAATGAGCAAATGTAGAGCTTAAAATACTAATACTAAACTACGACAAAACGAGAACAGACCAATACACATACATACAATAAAAACAAACAGATCTACTGTTAACAATACTATCCACGTGGTTTTTACCAAACAAAACAAATATTGAATGTTATTGTAATTCATAGATAACTGTAATCACTTCAGGGAAGGACGTCGGACAAACAGTTTCCGAGATGACGAACGTTAAACGCTTTGATAATACTGTTTCATTCATTTACCCGCATCCGTCCGATTCAATGGGGAAAATTACAAGTACATAATCTCCTTTTTTTCCGCATTTGATGCTATACCGAAGTAGGCAGAGAGAAAGTAGTGTTATGATACAGGTTCGCTTTGCTCTCTATCAATTTTAATTAATTGACAATGCCTTGATTGCTCGAAATTGTATTGACAAATGTCGGAACACGACACCGTAATTAGTCGAACAAGACTAAGTAATACAAAAAAACTATTTTTAAGTGTATTGCCTAATAATAGCATACAATATGCTTTCCAGGTCTTTGTAAGAACAATGTACATTGATACTAGTGAATTAGTGATAGGCCATCGTGATGGAGCAGCACAGCGTCTGATTGTAAGCACGGTGGTTGTAGATTCGATTTCCACACGAAATGATGAATTACTTTCATTTTCTTGATCTGGTATCAAGACAAAGCGCATTGTTGATTTTCGCCCCCTTTTCATGCAATGTCTGAATAATTGGACTAAATTATCAAATGGAAATATTTTTTTATTCCTATGATTGGAGATAGAACGGCAGTTGTAACTTAAACCATTGTATTATATATAACCACACGCTGTCGCACTGCGGCTTATTTTGTTTTATTTTACTATGTGTTTATGATGATTGCTTGAGTATTTTAATTAATTTTACATTTAATTAGTTATTATAATTACTTACTTTATAATAAAAACTAAAAAGTATCAATATAATATTATACATGAAATCAATACTTACTTGACTTAGATGATGTGTCGTTTAACTATTTACTCATAATATATAAAAATATATAAATTCTAATCTACACAAGCCTTCAATATTTTTGTGAATATAATACATATTTCTTTAAAGAACGCTTACACTCAATGAAACAATCAAACTCGGTCTCAATCTTTATTCGTTTTGTACGCCTCCATCGCTTGCCAGGTAACTCCAAGCAACTTTATCCCACCTAATTTTGTTCTTCAAAAAACAGCATCTAGCTCTACTTCCACTTGGATCGATGTATTTCTTAACTGCTATAGATATGCGCTTTGAACCATTTGAAAACAAATTGATTTCCACATTATCGTAACAGTTGTCTTAATCTTTAGTTTCTTCTTTTCTAGATGCTTTATTACAACGTGTAACATCTATCTTCTAAGACGGGACTGGATCCAACATTCAGTTGTGCCTTATCGTATATAACCGGTTCATCTGAAAGATCTATTTCATTCAAAGGAAGATCTAGACTCAATTGTCGAGAACTACGATCTGTTATTACAGAAACTCCATCTGCCACAACACTTTCTATTATAGAAGTGGAGTCCATTGGTGTATTTTCATTTGTGTGTCCATTTGGCAGCGTCGTTGATTGTGTAGAAATAAATATGTCACTTCCAATTGTGTTTCTTCGAACTGAACAAGTACAGCTTCTACAGTGCTTACCGTTAGCGAGGGCTGTATATGGATATACTATTGTAGAGTTCGTATCCGTCATGGTTGGTATTGCTATTGCATCTGGTACTAGTCTTGATTTACCCCTCAACTTCATATAATAGCTCCGTATTGCCAAAATGTTGTATATCTCCGATACTGCAAATTATGATGCTTATTAGAAATCAATGTTAATATCATATATAATATAGAAATCGTAAATAAAAATTAGGAAATCAAAAGTATTATTCAAATACACGAAAAGTAAAAGGTTTATATCAGGCTTATTCGCAATTTTTTGTCCTAATTGCATTTGTCTATTACTACTATTATTTACTATTACTACTTACTATTGTTTTCCATATTAAAACCGTCATTCAAAAAAAATATTTTATGGTGTGACTCGGGTAATGAAAATGATTTTATCATATAGGTATATTTAAATTTGGTCATTAAAAAATGTAGGTCGTACATTTTTCAATGATCAAATTTAAATCTTGAGAGTATTAACAAAAATTACTTACTGTGACTAATTATTATGACAATTTTTATTTCGAAGCCGATGAAAAATAGATTGATGAAAGATAAAAAGAATTCAATAATCCAGAGAGGTATGTTTACGAATAGGATGATTTTCAAAGCGCGAGTGTGTTTCTGTAAAAAAGGATGTACAAAAATTTTAAAACCAAATAAAACAGGAAAATAAACAAAACAAAACAATTAATAAAATATACTACTATTACTGTTTGAACTATAAGACATATATATGGAGCTGTTGAAACTAATCTATTGACAACAGTTTTATATAAATTGATCCATCAGAAATTTAATCCGTTTAAGCCTGAATGTAAGATTAGAACATTGGAAGAGATACACAAAGAATAGGACGTATATCTAATTAAATCGCACGTACAAAAGATTGCAATACAATTGTGGCTACGACCGTCGTGGCTATGCTAATAATATATTTACAAAACTGTAATTTTAAATGGACCTATGCGAGCACTTAAAATTTTTCATTTGTTAGATAGAAGCTAAGAAGAATCCGTAAATGAATACTGTTATTTCAAGTATAAAAGATCACAATCATCATTGTATGAATAATAATGAGCAATGTCATTTAAATTATTCTAGTTCGGTCATAGTAATAAATATTTACACATGATAACTTGAACATAATGACAGCAGTTTTAAAGAAATTTTGTCAAATTTGAATATTAACTACACCTACAACAATTGTGTCTACAGTACAATACTTCATTTTTATCATCATATCTTAAAAACTGTAGTAATGTTTTAAAAAATACATACTGCAAAAACTGCGTACATTGTCCATACTATAAACAGCATGTAAATCCCGCTGAGCGATATCCACGCTATGTAATAAACTATCAAAGCTCTGCAGATGGCAAGTATCGTCGCTCGATCTGGAAGATCTCTATCTATACGGCTTTCAAGAAAACTCATGTCTCCTAATATGATCATATCTCGTGTTCGAATCAGCCCGCCTAAAAAGAATGCATCGGGCACCAAAAGAATAATCGTTAAAATCTGAAATAAAATAATATAATTAACAGCATCAAACTTAACTCTGGAAGAAAGAGTCTCTCCAAATTAAGAGAAAATTATAATACTTTATTAAGTATTATAAGACCCGGACTGATAAATGACTTAGGTTGAGAAGAGTCCTTTTTTAACCGACTTCTGTAAAAAGGATATCAATTCGAATGTTTTTTTAGATTTGTTACCTCAAAACTTTTGACTAGGTGAACCGATTTTGATAATGCTTATTTTATTTGAAAGCTGATGCTTCCCTTATGATCTTATTTTATAAATGAAAAAATCACATAAGTCATTAATTTATCTTAAGTGTATGCGTGACAAATAGGCGAGCACCTCAATATCACGACAACCGATTTCCACGTTTCTTTTAAATTAAATTAATATTAAGTGGCAAACGTCACAAATTTACTGCAGAAAACCTAAAAAATATAAATATATTGTTGTTGCTTATTGTCACAAGAATCAGCTTAACGCTATATCCCGCACACAGCATTATAGGCAGAGGGAATCTAGCGTTAAGACACTCCATTCCCACTTCCTGCTGAATTTTGAAAGCATTGAGTGTTGAGTGGTGGAACTCAATGCTTTCAAAATTCAGCAGGAAGTGGGGAACACGCATTGCCTTCAGACTAGAGCGAAGAAGTGGAAATTTAAATTTAAATAAATATTTCATTTTCTCAAGCGGGGATCGAACCCAGAACCATTAAGATTTACAGTCACATTTTGCGCCCCTGCGCCACAACTGGCCTCGAATCGTAATAAATAAATATAATTTTTATAGTTTATCTTTTATTATATGTTTCTTTCATGTTGTTCATTTTCTTATGACAAGGTATCAAATGTGTGTATCAATGATAATATAATTAATATAAATGATAAAAAAATTAAATAAAAAGATGAAAAGAGTACGAACCAAGTACACCAAAAAATAAGCAAGAATCCAATGGTATATAATATATTTCTCTTAACAAAAGAAATGATATGAAATAAATTAAAATATATAAAATTTTGTACCATAGTAATAACAGATCTAATATAGATCCCATGAGGAATGGTGCAGCATCCACAGTACGTAGTTAGCTCCGGCCAGTTGCAATTGCTATACTTTTTCATTCTGAAATTAATAAAAGTTGATATGCTACAGTATAATGGACTCAGTAAATATAGGCGGTTTAAAGACAAATTCCCTGTTGTATATAAAATCCTGAAATAAAATAATTGTAACTTAGCTTCACGCTTTATCCCTAGCGGGTTAGTCAGAGAGAACGGAGCGTCAAACGCTACGGTCTCTACATACCTCTTTCGCGTCGCCCACTACCATCAACCTCTTCATACATCCGGGAGGACTCCCTCATGATTTTTACATGAGCTTCCTCCAGTATCCTTGATACTGTGTTTTCAAAGGTCAACCGAGGTCTTCCCCTTCCTCCCTTATTACTCACTGTTCCATCATAAATCTTTTTTCCATTCTTTCATCACTCATTCGTTCGACGTGCCCAAACCAGCTGAGCAGTTCTTCTTCATTCTCACCGTGACATCCTCGCTAGTACCTGCCATTTTGTGTATCTCTTCATTGCGGATTTGATCAGCTAAGCTGACTCCGCATATCCTACGAAGAGATTGCATCTCCACGACATTCATCTTTCTTTCATTCTTCTTCTGTAATACTCACGTTTCACTATCGAATATATAAACGTATGGCAAAACGTGCACCTGTGTTGACGTTTTGCCGTCTCAACAATACAAGCAAGCTAAGGCTCCGTCACTGGCAGCAATACGCCTTTCCACATCCATCTCGTATCTTCCATCTCTACTGAACATAGTTCCCAAATATAGCACTTCATTAACTTGTTCTAATATCTTGCTATTTACTTGCATTCCGTCCATTCTTTATCTCTTTCAAAAATCAGAAATTTTATCTTATTCGCATTCAGATTTAGACCACTGTTTTCACATTTGTCTTTCAGAGTGGTAAGTAATGCCTGCAACTCGCATTCTGCTGATGCAATGAGCACTGCATCATCTGCGTACGGCCAGGCAGTACGCAGACAATTCACATTCAAATCACCTACTTTCACTTCCATATCACTTTGATGCACTCCTTGGAGACAGCTATCCAAATACAAATTGAACAATCAAGGTGACATTTAAAACAAAAAAAATGTCAGCTTGCTCGTTTAATAGCCTGCATTAAGGGTCCGCTCACATTGTTCCGGGATAGTATCTCCCACATTTTCGCCCTTATAACTCTGTCAAACGCTTTTTCCAAGTCCATAAAAGCACAGAAAACTTTTTGGTTAACGACCAAAAATTTACGTGATCAAGCGGAGGTAAAAAAATCTGATCCATACACCCTCTTCCAAGTCTAACGCCTCCTTGAGCCTTCTACAAGAGCCTTTCCGATCTCTCTTGCTTTCTTCTCCCAATATTTTAGCATTAATTTTACCAAATTTGTCCAAACTCAACAATCAATTGATAATCAATAATCAAATTGATAGCCTTATGGCTTGCGCAGTCTTTCTGTGAACCTGCCTTGAGGTGAAGTCATCGTGCCTTTGTATAGATAATAGCACGATGACTTCACCCCGCCAACTATCTGGGACTTCCCATGATTTCCAGCATAAATTGCACAAAAACCAGAACAAGTCCTAAAAGCGTGGCCCACCATATTTGATTATCTTTGCTTCCGCTGCCTTACCACAGACTTCGTATTGCACTCTCAACTTCTTTTATACTGATTTTGCCATTAATTACATCGAGACTGAGGCGTGATGACGCCTTCATACATCTCCTTGTAAAATTCTTTCTACAACATCTATCATCATTCGTCGCGCTTTTTGCTAAAATCTCTTTTCCCTTTACCGCGTACCCCTGTCACTGCCTTCATACAATCCCTAAGGTTCTGCCAGTATACTTCAATATTTCCATTTCCAGATTCGATGCTGTCTAGCTTCTTGGAAACTCTTTCTTGATATTACTGTCTAATCGGTGGATCTTGCAGCTTCCAGCTTCTTATGCTATAGTACGACTCCAAGTTTGGACACCTTGTGTAGTTGCGCCAACCTGGAAACAGACCCCTTATTCTAGCTACGACTAGATAGTGGTCTGTTCCCAGCTCAGGACCCCTAAACACTCGTGTGTCCATAACTTGGCTCCGAATACGCTGATCCACTAGGAATAAATTAATCATACTTTTCCCTTCCGCTCGCTCCCATACATGTACGCTCGTATACATGTGAATTTGTTTGAGGTCAAACATCGTGTTTTCCACAAACAAATTCCTTTCCTTAAAAAAATCAAAAATAACGCTGTATTGGAAATTTTTAAGTCTCATTTATTCTCTTGAAACCATAAAGACCTAGCTCTCCCGCAGTTCCGACACATCCTTTCAAATCACCACATATTATTAATTTTTCATTTCCTCTAACGCTACCTAGAATGTCCCTGACATTCCAAAATTTCTTGAGTGCGCCTAATGAATCTGAGGATACTGGTGTATACGCCGCTAACAAGAATATTCTTATTATTATATTATCCTCAGTTTGAAGCGAACCCAAAGCAGACTCGGGTTGACCGCCTTGTATTCAACCGCTGCACTAACCAATCGAGAGGACAATAACACACCTGCACCTAAACAGCCTCGGTAAGTATTTTATTTTATTTAAAAAATATATTTTTATAATAACATGCGCCAATTACTGACAATATATGAAGTGTAGCATGACAAAGAAGTGCGGATATCTACGCAAAAAGTACGTGAATGGTTTGAATATAAGGATAAGTGATGAATATTGTAAATATAGATTTTTATTTTATAGATAGCGGTAGAGCTTGGCGGTCCGTTCTCTCTGACTACGCTAGGGATAAAGCGTGAAGCTGGGTTAGTTTATTTTGCTTATTTTATAGGTGAACGCAATAGTTTAATTGGATCTCTTTTTAACATGCTCTCTCTTATTGTGTAATATTTTCCCTTTTTTACCATACAACCTCCTTTGTGTATTCTCCTTACAATGACGTTTGCAAAGTGATTAGTGCTTACATGGAACAGCATATTCAAAATATAGTAGAAGAGAGCATGAGGAGAAGTGATAAGACAATGAAAAATATAGTTATTAATCACAAAAGTAAATGATAAGAATGGAAGATGGAATAGACGATTTTAGTTGAGCCGTCAATAAAAATCAAGGAAAATCACCTTAAAATCACAAGGACCATGTGAGAAACACGTATGAAGATGTTAAAAAATAGTAAATAAAGTAATAAAAAAATACCTCAACTTGATATATGACCAATTAATGGAACTGCAACATAATAAAAATTTCTTAATTTTTTTCATTTTGTCCTTTCCTTTTTGGAACTAATTATAAAGCCAAAATTCTCTGAATTTCGCAATTGGTTGAATATAATCATAGATTCTTGATCATAAAATTAGATTTTCGGTTTTTTTGCCGCCGGTCCATAGTGTGATCCAAGGCCACATCTTGTACCTGAAAGAAGAAGAAGATAAATTACTTTATCATTATTAATCCTTTTAATTTTCCTTTGTTATATTTTGGAGGAAGATATATATTAAATATGATTTAAAGACGTATAGTATCTTGAACACGGTCTTCATTAATTAAGAGACATCATTTTGGTTTGACTTCATATTTGGTCTATCCTTGTTTAAATTAAAATTTATTTTTTCATTAAAAACTTACGGACTTTAATGTCGTACTGCAGCTTTACAGCGTGTAACTGTAAATGCTATAATTATGACTTTGTGTTCCACTCCGGAGAAGGAATTATTTTTACTTATTCGATCTGATAACAAGATAATGCTCGGCTTTAAGTTCCCCCCACTTAACGCGAGCTCTGAAAAATCTGGCGGTGCGTGGGGAACGTAGTGTCTACATTAGGCTCCTCTGCCTTCCTTATTTCATGTGATAAGCTGATTTTTTTAACTCGCCTTACAAAACTTTGTACTTACAAATCCAACTAACCATGACGACATCACAATATGTTTTAATGCCCAAATCCCTTTTGTAATTCCATAATGATATGAGATATATTTGACTTCCTTGTTATCAGGGTATTGCGTATACGTAGAAGATATAATTATGTTATCTTTTTTTTTTTAATTCGGATTTGTACTTAGTAATGTTTCGTTTTTAGTAAGCTTCACGCTAGCAGATAGCGAGTCAATCAAGTGTTAAGATACTCCGTTCCTATTGTGTATTCCATTGCACACAACGTCTGTTCAATTCAGTGGAATGTAGGGCATTCCACCGAATTCTGCAGACGTTGCGTGCTAAGTGGCGGAACTTAACGCCGCGCCTCGTTACCGGGCCAGGTCATATTTCATTCCTCCGAGTGGGAATGGAACTCACAACTTATCTCGTTTACTACTACTTGTACTTTTTTTACTTTCTATGCTATGTAATTCAGAAGATTGGAGTTTTAAAATTAATGTGGAAAAATAATATTATATTATTTAATAATTATGAGTAAAATATTTGTTTTTAATTCTAAATAAATTAATAGAATTTATACTTAGTCTGGCCATAAATACTGTTACAAATAAAAATGAACTAAATATTACTGAAGCCGAAGGCAAAAGGAGGTAACAGAAACACAACATTCTTACAATTGAGCAATATTTTAACAAACATGACAAACTGACCGTATTTCCGATAACTCTCTAAAGAAGCGGCCCAATTAGTGAACAGAGTGCAACGTAAGCATTATCCAAGTTTAGTGATGTTTTGGGAGGTTATTAGCTATAAAGGAGTGACTAATCCATATTTTTGTGAAACGGTAAGAAACCAAGTATATCAAGATACCATTCTTGACAAGGCAAAGGCCTCTTAATAACACCACGTTTAACATCAAGGAATAGTCTTTTCAGCAAAACTAGGCACCAGATCATAAATTTCGATCCTTCCAATCTTGAGTAAAATTCCAGACTTCATCAGAGTTGAAGACTCTAGACTCTAGTCTTAATCTTAATCCACAGAACGTTTAAACTGCCAGTGGAAAAAGCCAATGGAAACCACTTGGAGTAAGCTTTATAATTTTGAATGGTTTTGTCGATGTCGAATGGCTTGAAAAAACTGTCAAGACCATTTATCTCGAGATCAGGTGGAGATATGAAGCTGAAATAAGTAACAAACTTTGACCAAATGCCCCGTTATCAGATCCTATAGATAATTTTCTGTAGACCTACAATTATTAAATTTGGCAAAAAGTAAGTACTCGCGGTGTAATAAAGGAAAAAAAACTGGACAAACGCGAGTCGTGCTCGTCCGCCAAGGGTTCCGCTTAAAATTTTAAGGTTCAGTGGAGCAGAGGCTGATTCTGAAATTCAAGTTAAGCTTAAGCAGAGCCCTTTCATCAGATCTCCACTTGAGCTAGGGGCTTTAATACCAAATTTTGTCGCCTTTAAGGGTTATTAATTTTTTTAGGTTTTAACCATAAATGTATAGATTTTGGAATTAGTAGCTAGCTGCATAATGCGGAATTAATTTAGTTTTTTTTTTTATGGAAAAAGACAAGGCAAACGAGTGTACGGGTCACCTGATGGTAAGTGATCACTGCCGTCCACGACCCCGTGCAACACCAGAGGAGTTACAGGTGCGTTGCCGGCCTAAAATTGATTCCCTTTATTGTATAGAAATATGCGTTTTTTTGCGATATAAACGGCCCCATTTTTGTTTTTTAAGTAAATGTAGAAATACGATTTTTTAGGAAATTAAGGGACCTTAGAGATCTGAGTATATGGTTGGAATTTAAACTCGATATCTTCAAGCGTTCCTCAGATAAAGGCTCTTGACAGACAAACAGACGGACCGAAAACAAAATGATCTTATAAGGGTTTCTTTTTTCCTTAAAAGGTACGGACACCTAATGAATCCCATTGTCTCCTTAAAAATGAATCCCTAAAAATGCAAACTCATATTTATATTACACGTAAAAACTATTTAATACTTTAGATTGTATTTAATATCGTACAAAAAAAGTGCATACCCACACAAACTTAAGTTTGTCCACTTTCATAGGTACTTCCTACACACTACACTTGACCGGATATACAATTTGAACAAAAACATTACGCAACACAAGGAAAATGTCATTCAAACCCATGAAAAAATAGTAGGATATCAATTTGGAATATCTTCTGTGTTTTTTATGAATAATAAATACAATCTTACCTCTAATATTTGATCTTCAATTTCTAATTGAATCTTGTTGTTGTAGTTGAAAGAAGAAACGAAGTATTGAACTCAATTTACAACTATTATTAACAATGATATTCAATACCTGCCGCACGTGAGAAAAACGCCAGTAAACTGTGTACATCGCATGTGGAACAGTTATCAGTATACGTGTATAATCTTATCAAATCGCAAATTGTATTCAAATTGTGTGGGATTAGTCGACTTCGGAATTTATTAAAACAATAAATGCTCGATTGTATTGTTATTAAGTATAATATTATATAAATAGTCTAGCAGGATTCCCTTCTGTTCGTTGATATATAACAAAACTAGCGGACCCGGACGCGGCTTCGCCCGCTTAAACTTTACGAATGCTTATAGATATATTTAGGAAATTGTTTTTGAAAATATCTAACTAATTTAAATGAAAAAAATATAAGTAAACGTAACCATA
>DWQW01010975.1:0-11745 GCA_018249695.1 Heliconius erato demophoon
AGTCAATATCGCTGAGTTCCGCGAGCGCCGGGTCGCACGCGAGGCACTGGTTGCCGACCTCCTCCCAACACTCGTTGCAATACACGAACGGACACCTCGTACTGATGCATGAATGCCATATTTGTACTGTTTTATCTAAAAATATATATTAAAGATTTAAAACTAGTCTAAGCAATACCTAGAGTATTGCTTAGACTAGTTAGTCTAAGCAATACCTAGAGTATTGCTTAGACTAGGCAGCTGAATATGACCAGGTGAGTATAAATTTACTATGAAAAATGATATTTAAAATGTCATGTTGGTATTTTTTGTTATAGAATTATTAAAATTAAAAAAAATGGACGATGCCGATCATTAATGTATAAGCTCTATATTTGGACAAAAAGCAGTGTTATTACATTTTCTACCTTTCTGTATTATAACGTAAACAAAATCTAAATTCTTTTCTGATTTTCGCTCTGGTGTCAAGGCGTTGAGATCCACTACTCAACTCGCAATGCCTCTAGAGTTCGGGAAATAATGGCGAACGGAGTGTCTGTACACTAGATTCCTTTGCCTACCCTGCTATGTGCGGAATACAGCGTGAAGTTGTTTCATTTAAATAATATATTTTAATATTTTCTTACAAAGGTTAATCTAAGACTATGATAATATTTCTGTATGACTCAACGTAAACAAAATGTACCTAAATTTAAAGAAATATTTAATAAATAAAAAAAAACCACCAACCACAAGATAATCAAACAAAAGAATTAAATTTACTATCAATTAAAAGCATTCAATAAATAAAATCAACCTCACTTTGATTGCAATTTAATTTCCCAGGTTCAGGTTCTTCGCATATTAAACACTTCATTCTAGCGGCTGATAAAGTACCAAGCCAGCATAAAACCTGTGGATATCTCATTCGTAGGCTCAACAGGTTCTCTCCAGACAAGTAATGGGCCCGCACCGCCTGTACTGCTTTTCGTCGTAATGTTTTCTCGATTTTCATACGTTTTTTGAGTATATCGTTGTAGAGATGCAAAATGCGTTGTTTCTCACGAATTGGATAAAAGTAGCTGCAGATTAATCTGAAAAAATCTTATTTAAATAAATAGGAACTTTTAAAAATTCTAATTATTTATGAAAATTATATATTTAGGTCAGTCGTGGCGCAGGGGCGCAAGTGTTTGACTGCAAATGCGACTGAGTTCGATCCCACTCGAGGGAATTATATATGTATTAAAATTCATTTCTTCGCTCTGTTGTCGAGGCGTTAAGTTCCCACACTCAACACGCGCCAAAAATGGGCAACGGAGTGTTTTCACACTAGATTCCCTGTTCCTACCATGCTGTGTGCGGGAAACAACGTGAAGTTGTTACATATAAATAATATATTTAATAATTTTCTTACGAAGGTCTAATCTAAGAATTTATGAAAATATTTCATCATCTCACCGTCTCAACCTCAGCGTGTAAGGATTTACATACAACAAAACTAAGATCCACAGATAGCCTGCGTAAATGTTGAAATAGTATGAGGTAGGCATCGCTCGGGGACGCGGCAAGCATATGTCGTTAGACAAAGTTATATTTCTCTTGCTTGAGGCCAATTCTGTAAGTACTTTGCGCATCATGGTAGACAGTTCACCGTTTCCTTTTACCTATGCGTAAAAAAATTACTATATTTAATAATCAACTAGAAGTATAATATCGAGGCCAGTCGTGGCGCCGGGGCGCAAGCGTGTGACTGTACTGTAAACGCGACAGGTTGTGGGATCGTTTCCCACTCGAGGAAATGAAATATTTAATATTTTTATTTCGTCGCTCTAGTATCAAGGCGAAGCGCGGCGTTGAGTTTCACCACTCAGTTCGCAATCTCTCTAAAAGTAATAGAAGTGTCTTAATGGGAACAGGGTGTCTTAACACTAGATTCCCAGGTTCCAGATTCACTGTTCTTACGTTGCAAAAAGTAATACATGAAAACATTCTTATCAAAGGATTTTTTTGTATAAATTAGGTAAAAAATATATATCTAAATTTAATCCTGTACTAGCAACGAACCACGACCAAATCACCTTAATTTCAATATCCTGGCCTTCATACTGTGAGAGAGGTTCCAAAGCAAATTGCCTCACTACATCCAAAGCTTCGTAGAACAGTCTGTCCAGCATGACGAAGGTCGTCGCCGTTATGGCTTCGAGCATGACTTTAAGAATTTGTGTAACCAATTTACTACGTTCTGATGGTATATAAGTAAGTGAATGTATGTCTATATATTTAGTTCTTTCCATCTGAAATGGTTATTTTATATTATTATATTTTTATAATAGTAATGTAGTAAAAAACCAAGGAGGCCAGTCGTGGCGCAGGGGCACAAAGTGTGACTGTAAAACCGACTGGTTGTGGGTTCGATCCCCACTCGAGGAGATGAAATATTTACTTAAATTTATATTTCCATTTTTTCGCTCTGGTGTCGAGGACAAGCGCGGCGTTAAGTTCTGCCACTCAATGCCTCCAGAATTCGGCAGAAAGTGGTGAACGGAGTGTTTTAACACTAGGCTAGCGTGAAGCTATTTTTTTTTAGTAAAAGACAAGCAAATGTTTTTATTTTTAAAAGGCTTTGCAAAGCTTTAGAAAAAGTAATTTCTCTTTACTGTTATACCTATCTATGTGAGTTAAATATAACAACAAACATTAAAATACTGTTTAACATACAGAATATTCAACTATAAATATCACAACTTTCACCTTTTTCAATGGTAACAAAGCCAATTCATTTCTTCTTTGCCGCCTTCGGTCGATTTTCTTAAAATAACCAGTTATATAAACGTTATCATATTCTATATTGGTTAAGTACATATCGTGGTACGTCACCGACGCCACCGCTATCCGGAGAGCCAGAAGAGCCAGGCACACGTTCACCGCTACGAACACTGCCTTCATTATTTGATACTTCTCGTCGAAAGCTTGCATTACTCGCTGGCCCGCTTCCTTTGCGTTCTATAATACCATGTCGCTATTTTCAGTTAGCGTTACCATATTTTCATTATATTATCTATATTTTTGTCAGTTTCACGCTGTATCCCGCTTGTAGCGGGTGTAATGGGAACCTAGTGTTAAGACACCCCACTCTCCATTAAGGGGCGGAAATCAACGTCGGGCTATGCCTCGACACGAGAGCCAAGAAATGAAAATGTTGAATATTTCATTTCCTTGATTGGGAATCGAACCCACAACCTGTCGTGTTTACAGTCACACACTTATGCCCCTGCGCCACGATAGGTCTCAGATATCTTAATTTTTTTTTATCCTTTTTAAAATGTTATTCCACACCTAGGAATACACGTTTTCTTAATAAGTATTTATAGTAAATTTATTATTTTTATTTATTTTTGAAATTACTTCCTCTAAGACTGTACAAAGTCTAACCCAACCTCAGTTAGCGGTTTTTTATCTTTTGTTTGTGCCTAGCTATTTATTTTCCGCATTTCCGGGTAAGCAATAGAGAATTAATAAGTAGTGGCGGAATACAACACCGCGCTTTGTCAGACTGAGCTGAAAATCACCTATAAACATAGCGTCTTGTTCTAATTCATATGGGATTTAAATCCAAAATAAGTTCAAGTTTTTATATTTCATATGAGCTGTAGCCTGTAAGAATGGGTATATTTTATGGGCTGATTGGTGTTAACTTATTTTTTTTATTTTTCACGCACGAACCTTACGTTACAATAAGCGTCTTCTAAATATATAATAACCTGAGTATCATAAAAATGTTCATGTGTTATATTGTGACGTAGATTTATTTTTTCCAAATCCACTGTAAATGTATCTTTTACTTTCTTAAGAAATTTAAACTCTTTTGATATATTGGGCTAAAACAAACAGAAGGTATTCTTTTATATTATTGACAAATTAATAAGACAAAAATTGACTAAGTTGCAAACACGCAATGCCTCCAAAATTCTTCAGAAAGTGGGGAACGGAGTGTCTTAACACTAGGTTCCCTCTGCCTACCCTGCTGTGTGCGGGATACAGCGTGAAGCTGATTTATTTATTTTTATGATTGATATATTCCTGCAGTCTTCACGTTTTGTCAATAGACAAGTTCCTACTACTTTACTACTACCTATTACTGTTCTGGGATAAGATGATGTAGCCATACTTAATTAACACATAACAAAGAATGTCTTATGGGAACTGAGTGTCTTAACACTAGATTCCCTCAGTGTGCCCTGCTGTGTGCGGGATACAGCGTGAAGCTTCTGCGACAATATTGTATTTAAAATATAATTTCATTTTTTAATTACATCTAATATAGCAACTAGGGCGAATAATTTACCTTCATTCTAAAATTGCATTTGCCGGGACCCAATAACTGTTTTATATCACAAACTCGAGGAAACAGCAACGACCGACATATAATAAAGTGCGACACCTCCTCTCTACACAAGATGTACGCTGAATAAAATATATTAAAACACGTCGAGATGGCGTGCGAAATTTGATTTTCGCATCGAATTTTCATTTTATTGGCATATTTCGTTTGATATGACATTTTTTTTTCTGTTTGGTTTTTAATTCTGAAACGTTTTACTGTGATTTTTCATAGCTTTTCCTTTATAAAATTTATTTACTTTTATATCTTCACGTTGTATTTCGCAAGTAGCAGGGTAGGCAGAGGGAACCTAGTTTTAAGAAACTCAGTTCTCCATTTTTCGCTGAAATTTTGAGGCCGCTGGTGGCGCAGGAGCACAAGGATTGTGATGTGTAAACACAGTTATTGGTTCGATTCCCACTTGAAGAAATAAAATAGTTACTTATTATTTTCGTTTCTTTGCCTTGGTGTCGAGGCAAAGCGTGACGATGAGTTCTGACACTTAGCACGCAATGCCTCCTGAATTTCGACGAAAAATGGAAAACAGGATATAAAATATAAAGAGTTTTGTAAATTCGCGTAAAATCAATTAATGTATAATTATTTATAATAAATCAAATCAGCTTCATGCTGTATCCCGTACACAGCAGGATAGGGAGAGATAAACTAGTGTACAGTCTGTTCCACACTTTCCACTGAATTTTGGAGGCATTCCGGGTCGAGTGACGGAATTCAACGCCGCGCTTTGCCTCGACACCGGAGCGAAGAAATGGAAATATAAATTTAAATAAATATTTCATTTTTTTTTGAGTAGGGACTGAACCCACAACCAGTCGCGTTTACAGTCACAATTTGTGCCCCTGTGCCATGACTGACTTCGTGTTATTATATAATTTACATGAATTATATAATTTTGATGTATTTTAAGTAGATATATTGTTTAAAAATACATACACCGGCAAATTTACATAATGAACTATATCCAACAAAGCGTCGGTCAAGTAATTTTCAGCTTTCATTTGATCCACGTATACGGTTCCTTCAATTTCATATTCTATTGGAGATATTACCTCACGAATAGACCTGTGATTAAAACTTTATATGCATTTTAGGAAATACCTAGAGCAACTTGGGGTTTCTAGGAAGAAGGAAGGGGAAGTCATAATAGTTAATACTAAAGTTTTATAAGAAATAGAGAACGGAGTGTTTTAACACTAGGTCCCCTCTGCCTACCTTGCTTGCGGGATACAGAATGAAGCTGATTTGGATGATTTATTGTCTAGGAAGTCTATTTTTCTTGTCCCTTAGGAAAAATTCTTTCATTTGGTTTAAATAAAATATTATTTTTTTGTTACACACCTTAAAGTTTCTTTTATTTCAAAGATTTCATCATTAAAACTCAACAGAGCTTTGTTTAGTGGCTGATATGTTTGTTCATATCTTATTTTGGTTAAATTATATAATAACTGAGTACTGCAGGCGTACACTCTTATTACTTCTTTGGCATTTAATCCCAAGTTAGTTATTGGACCTTTAAGACAATAATTACAATAGCTTCTTAAATAGGTTTTTGTAAAGAAGTTTAAGAAACTGTGACACAGTGACCATACATAACGTGACAGTTGTGGGTTCAATTACATTTCGTAGGAATCATATATTTTCACTTCCTGGCAAGGATAGCAAGATGAAAGACGAAGTTGAGTTTTACCGTTTAATAAACAATATTTAGAAAATGGCCGCACCATTTTCTAAATATTGATATTATTGTGTGGGGAAACGTGTCTCTTAGCAATATGTTTCTTTTACCATACCATTTAACATGGTGTATAGAGAGGTAATACAATTTAAAGCAAAAAAAAAAACCTATTTATCTTCACGTTTAGGTAATCAGTTATTTTAAAAGAGGGATTTCAAAAAAAGGTAAAAGTAACTTCGGTATTTTCTAGTTCGTAGGGTTCTATTACATATGCAATGCTCATTTTATTTAATTTTATATGCTTACCCGCAACCACGTAACCTAAAACAACCGCCTTCAAGACACCACGACCAGCCTTGCCACAATACATGGGCAGCAATAAAACGGATATACAGCGCATTTGTACTGACATTATATTTAAGAATCCTAAAAAGTTATAATTATTTATTTGTAAAATCGTTATAATTGTTATGAGTTAAGTGCAAAGGTTGTAAATAAACTTTATTTTCTTTTCTTTAAGCTTCACGTTGTATCTCGCTTATAACAGGTTAGGCAGAGGGAGCCTACTGTTAAGACATTCAGCTCCCTACTGTCTACCGAATTCTGGAATCATTGCGTGTTGCGTGGCGGAACTCAACGCCGCGCTTTGCCCCGGCTTCAGAGCGAAGAAATGGAAAATAATATTGAATTTCCTCGTTTGAGAATTAAATCCACAAACTGTTGCGTTAACAATCATCATAATCATCGCTAAAAACACAAAATGTCAATAAAAACAGAAGTTCAAACACAATTTAACATAATATGATAATATACGACTTAATATAAAATAATTAAATTTAAGTTCGTAATGAAATATCATGATATAAATTAAACTTACTTACCTAAGAACAAGCTTATAATTAGACCTACAACTATGCTATCACAAAGTAAAAACTGTATCTCTTTTATGAAAAGTTGGTAATATAGCTGTCCCAGACCGAAACCAATTAGAAACGCTATAAAGTATTTTACGCATTGTTTTTTGCAATATTTGGAACACACTGTATTATATAAAAATGGGCAGCAATAATAAGACACCGAATTCAAAATCCTTTCCAGTTTTATAAATATTGACATATTTTTGACAACCAATTCTATATAACATAAAAACTTCAGATAAAGTTGTCGTTTTTATCGTCGCGAGGTTCGGTATTTTTGCAACACGTTTAGGTTCCGTACGTATTTACATAGGTACTTAATTATTTTTTTTAGCTTCACCTTTATCCCGAACACAGTGGGGTGTAGGCAGAAACAATCTAGTGTTAAAACTCTGTTCCCATTAAGACACTTCCGTACCCAACATTTCGCCGAATCTTCAAGGCGTTGCGTATGGAGTATCAGCCTCGCTCGCTATTTTACTAATAATCCTCTTCAAATTGTTACTTATACTAAAGAAGAATTCAATAATCAAAGAAAAATAATTTTAAATTAATCATTTATTACAATTAGTCTTATAAACGTCATTACATTAGTACAGAACTTACGATACATCGAGAAGATTACAAGCGCTTTAAACGATTCAAAGCATTGAATGCTCGTTTCAAAATAAATAACGTTCCATACAAATAATTTCAGTCAAAAACTGCATATAAAATGATGCTGTCTCTCTCGGCTTATATAGGAATGAACGAGATAGAATATTGCTTAGTTACCACTTAAATAATTTAAACGGATAATTTTGTGCTCAAACTCAATTCACTTTGGTAATAAATAAAGAAATAAGACTGTCAAAATACAATTAGTTCAACTTATACTTTTCTCAGATAAAAGAAGAGATGTTAAAATACTACATATCGCTTATTGTATATATATATATATTTTATTATATTAATAAATGAAATGTAGTTACAAAGTAAAATTAACTTTATAATGACAGCCTTAATAATTTTGATTGACTCCTTGCAGCACAAAAACAAACATAGGCTTACTACATGCCATTTACATTTGTATTATATTAAAAATAATTTAAATATATGATATTCAAGATTTTCTGTAATTATTAATTGTAAACATTGTTATTGCATAGTAAATGCTAATTCACAATCGTCGAGTATCAATCTAAAAAAAAATATATCTCAATTAATACACATTAAATTGAAAAATAAAATAATTTTCACATAAAATATTTTTGAGCCAAATGAAAAATAAAAACGCAGTGTACATAAACAAATAACCACAATACAATATATTTATCAAATTCTTTAGAGATAGAACACTAATATCTCAGCATCACTACTAATCGCATTAAATGCATAAAATGCTTATAAAATTTTGACATAATTATTTTATTAATTATTCCAAGGGAACTTGTAACCTCGTTTGTGGAAGTGTTTTTTTAAAATAATCTTTCAAATACTACTATACTAAAAGAAATTCAGTTTTATTTTATAAATATAGACATTTTAAATTTTAGCTTTCGAGTTTACTATTGAAATGTGAGGTTTCAAAAATATATAATAGTAAATATAAGGAAATAATCCGGTTTAAGAGTTTAATTTAAAATATTTAAAAATTCTGGAAATCAAAGATTTTATTTGGTATTGACATATTTTTGACAATCAATATAAAAGTTATAAGTTTGTAAACAGCCAAAGAGATATCTGTTTAAAGAAGATTTTTGCCATTGTATATCTAATCTATATAAGTTCATAAGATCGGGCCAGAAGCTTATGTCTCGGTTTGAGAGGATGTTTGACATTCAATATAGCATTATAAGATCAGGCCTGAAATCTTGTTTCCTCATTCCTAGGTGTAAAGCCAGAGAGGGGTTTCATATTCAAATGGTTATGCGAAGGCTGTAGGCGGGTCACCAGCGGGATCCTCGGACACTTCGGTGACCATTGGTTCATCTTCTTCTGGGATTTCTAGTATTTTGGGTCCATAGAGCAAGAGATATGCGCAGTGCCAGTCACCTAAAATATTTTTTTTATGTTAAAATGTTATATTTTTAGATTTTCAAGCACACAAATATTGTATTACGTTAATTGCAATAATGTTTATAAAAAAAGTGACAATAATATTTCTCAGTAAACTCAAAACATACAACAAAAAAATTTTATGGAAAGTATAGGAGTAGAATAGTTAAACTGCGTTTAGTGGTAACTTTTTTTATGATTATATAAGCTTCATGTTGTATTCCGCACATAGCAGAATAGGCAGAGGGAACCTTGTTTACCCCATTCCCAACTGGGACACTTCTGTCTCCCGTTTCCCCCCGAATTCTGGAGGCACTGCGTGTTGCGTGGCAGAACTTAACGCCACGCTTTGCCTTTACCAGAGCGAGGAAATCCAAATATTAAATATATGATTTCTTCCTGATTATACAAAATGATGATAAAATTATTATTTACTATGAAAACAAAGACATTGCTAAGGAATTTGAGAGAGAGAGATAATATATGTAATAGTAAACTTTTGCTTAGGTCACTATTACGCAATGTTAAATAAAATGCATATTAATAATTGTTATAATTATGACAGATGATTCGATACAAATGGTCGACGATATTTTTAGCGACAATATTTATTCATTTATCTTTTATTGTACTAAAGTTCTTGTACTAAAGTTTGTGTTCTTAATATAAATTTACATAAATAAATGTATGTACCTACAAAAATACATTACAATACAATATTTCCCAATGCCACATAAATATTATATGCTATAATAAAATAAACTGAAGAAATATTTACCATACATGTATATTTTTGTCAAATATATAAAAAGAATACTAATACTATACGTTATAAATATTTAATAAAACACAATTATTATGAATTTACTAAAGAAACTAAAGAATTTAGAAAGTCTGACTTCAGTGACAGCAAACGAGTCGGAGATGTAGCCAGAGTTATGAGTCGGAACGGAAAGTGCAAGATTAGTTTGTAATCAAAAAATTTTATCATGAAAGGAAAGAGAAATGGGAAGAAAGATACGAGGACATTAGGATTGTACAGAATGGAATAAAGTAGACAGAGCAACCAGTTCTTCCTACAGTCGGCCATTGTGAGTCAACCAAGCTGTTTCCTACTAGGTAAAATATGGGCATACTTGAGTAGGTTATAAATAAAAAGTATGGAGGTATTCAGCAGCCGTTCAAGTTTAGGCCGCAATCTGTTGTTCTTATAGTCGCACGCCCGCCCCTCTGCCACGACAGGCCTGAGTTACAACTATTAGGCCTCAAAACAAAAAAAGAACTAACACTGATCCATATCCACATTATAAAACAAATGTTGGCATAATACCCGACAACCCGTGAACTGACCTCCCCCGCTGAGCTTGAGCACCTCCTCCTCGGAGACGGGCGTGACGGCGTCGTCGTCGCAGCGCAGCCAGGCGGCGCCGCGCGCCACCCACGCCACGTAGTGCCCCGACGACGACGAGCGCCCGCGGTGCGTCAGCACGGCCTGCAGCCGGTAGTAGCCGCTGTTGTTGCTGCCCGCGTCTGGAGGGGGTAGTTCAAACAATTATATAACAATGTCCTACACGGCATTTTAGCTTATAATATATTAATAATTGCTCATATTAAAATTATTATATATCTATACAACAGCATGGTGTTGGCTCCTCATACTACAAAATGTAATTTATATAAAATTAGAGGACCAGGACGCGGCTTCGCCCGCTTGAAGTATATGAATATTTATTAAATATATTTATGAAATTATTTTCAGTAATAATACGTAACTAATTAAAATGAACAGAAATAAAAAGTAAACGTAACCAAAGTAAAACATTAATAAAAAAAACTAAACAAGACCAGTTATTATATATTATTAATACTATCAACATAAAATACATAGTTAAAAGTATTTAAATTAAATGTTTATTTATTTTATTATTGAAAATAGTTTCGCAATTATTCCTTCTTTATTTTAAACACAAAAATGGCCACTGTAGGTTGTCCTTAAGAGATAGACAAGTTATGTGGCTCCTCCATCTTCTTAAGTATTTATTAGAATGATGAATAGTAAAATATAATTTTAATCTAGGTAAAATACGAAAGGTGAAAGAATATTATATTTGTTTTGATAAGGATGAATACCAAATTATAGAAAACACATTAACAATAATCCGGTAAATTTAAAATAAATATATTAAAATAGTTACTGTAGCTCAGGGATAATCATATACTATTGCAGACTTTTTCAATAGATTTTTTAAAGGACAATATTTTTATTAAACATTATTTTTATATATAATATAAAGGTCTCTTAAGGTTGAGTCAGCGCACGTAAGAGTTCAGGAAACCAATTTTCGGCAACTTTTTGTTAAAATAACAAAGTTCCTTGTTGCTTCGCGACGGTTGTTATTAATATGGTAGAATAAATTGCTTGTCAAATTGAAATATAATTTAATATATTAGTATTATGTATCATGACAAAAATAAAGTAACCTATGTTCATCCCAAGACCCTCAAGTATCTCTATATGAGTATTTTATCATAATTGAATTAGCAGTTTGGTCCTGATTACGTAAAAGACAGACAGACAGAGTTACTTTCGAATTTATAATATAGGTATTGGCCTAAGATCCCATCGTTTAAAACTGTAGGGATTAGATTTTCTAATGAAACTTATATTTAAGAATGATACATGATAGTAGAATAGATTACACTAGGGTTGCCCAAAAAAATCCTGCCGCAAT
>DWQW01010976.1:0-11744 GCA_018249695.1 Heliconius erato demophoon
CCCCGCCCCCCGCCACCACCGCCGCAGCCCACCACGCGCGTGGTGACCCGCGCGGCCCGCACCACCACCACCACCACCACGACGTCGATGTCAAGTACACGGACTCTGTGTGGATGCACAGTGTCAACAATTGGTACAAGAACCTAAACAGATACGCTGACCTTGACTTAAATACTAAATCAAACACCAGTAGAAATTCTATATATATAAATAAATCATTTATACATAATTCAGAGTTGCAAGCAAATAAAGGGAATACTGTAGATGACGTGGTCGATGCGGGCGCTAGGACGAAAGATAAAAAAGTTATCAATGATAAGAAATATAAAGATCCGTTTTATGAAAATATTTGTAACAATAAAGCTACTTGTGATAACATTAGAAATTATAGAAACGTTTTTAATGACAACGAAAGTGATATTAGTTTAAGAAAAAAATATAGAGAGAGAGTAGGTCATGACTTAGTAGCACCTAGTGTATCGACAATAAATCCAAAGAATTTTAGAAATATGACTATAGGTAAGCCCATAGTCGTTGAAGACGCAAAATCTAAAAAGTCTGTGAAAAAGAAAAAAAAGAAATCTCAAAATGAAATATGTAACAAAACTGTGAATTCATATAATCAAAAAAAATTTTTAGAATCTAAAGAACTTCAAATTGTTAAAGAATGTGCTGACACTCCACTGAAAGGAAATTACACAGAAATTGAGATGATTGAAACAAACTCTAACAATTACGTAGAAACATCAAATGTCGTTGAAATTGAACTTGTTAACATCTCGCCTAGTACTAGCACTAAAAAATCGAGTACTTTTTCGGAATTTGTGGCATCACAACAAAAACTAATAGAAAATATAGAAATAAATAATAACAAAGGTGATTTAGAAAATGACAATAAAAATATAATATCAGATAATAATTTAAATGTTGATACAAAATTAGATTTAAGCGAAGTCGAAAAGGAAACTTCAAAAGGAATTACAACTCTTTCAACAAAGGAGGAGGTGCAAAAGGCAAATGAAGAGTTTGTCGTAGCTGAACTGCAGAATAACTCTTATATTTTTCTAACGCTTCCCAAAAGCTTTCTCACAGCTGCTTATAACAAAAACGAATCTACTAAAGTAAAAGAAATCCCCAATAACAATACTAAAAACATCGAAGTGACTAAAAAGACTAATAAGAAATCTAAGAAAACAGAAAAAGATATAGATTCTAATGTAGTAAAAAGAGATATAAGTAAAAATGCTTTGAAAATGCTTCTATATAGTGATAGTGAAAAATCAGAATCTGTCAAAGAGAAACCAATCAAGGATCTTGAGGTAGGATTTGCATAAATCAATTTGGTCGACATTTGCTATGTTGCCAATAACAGTTAAAAACCCATTAATTTTCATATATTTTCTGCTCATTTATCTATATCGTCTACTAAATATTTAAAATGGTTAATGGTTTTTATATTATAGAAACTAAAAGAAATATTAAAATGAACTAACTAATCTGCGGTTAAGTTAGGTTTTGTGTATTTTATTATAATATATAGATGAAAATTCTAATTAATTTAATTTAATATGTTCAATACATAATCTTAGATTTTTAATAATTATTCTATCTTTGTCTTACCTCATACCGTCACACGTTGCCTCACAGTCAATTCACTTTTTAGTTGGCGATGTACTTTTGTATGTATATTTTCAACTTTAAGTTTAAAATATATTTTAGTATTATTTAACAACTAAGCTGTATATTGGCAATTTACCACTGTCGATAATCAAATAAATTAACTTGTAATTTATGATATAATATATTGTTTTGTTTTGCAGGTGGATTCGGCTATACCGTTCAGCTGCATCACGACGCCCGAAGTAGTAACTAGTTGCAATACCACGTCTTCCACGTCGACCGTCGCTGTCGACCCTAAGGTACCAAAATTTATATATATGTAATTTTTTGTTAAAATTAAATATGTTACTGGATCACTGAAAGTGTTTAAAACATTTTTCTAACATAATTCTTATATTTAAATGGTCGTTTAAAATAATTACTAATATGTATACTTAACGTCAGTTCGTTGTAGTTTTACTTAGTTATTTTGTAAAATATATATTTGACTTTCGTAACTCGCGACTTTAATTTGCAAATATGTGATTTGATTTTTATTAAAAGTAATGTTATTTTTATTCATTGAGAGATCTCAAACTATAGAACTGTGGTGTAATGACATATCCTTTAGAAATTACATTACATTACATTACAGAAGTGTTTATATTAAAATGACAATACGAAAGTAAAATCTGTTTTTTTTTATCAGCTTCACTGTATCCTACACACAGCAGGGTAGGCAGAGGGAACCTAGTGTTCGGACACTCAGTTCCCCACTTTCTGCCGAATTCTGGAGACATTGCGTGTTGAGTGGCAGAACTCAATGCTGCGCTTTGCCTCGACACTACAGCGAAGAAATGGAATTATAAATTTAAGTAAATATTTCATCTCCTCGAGTGGGGATCGAACTCACAACTAGTCGGTTTTATAGTCACACTGTGTGCCCCTGTGCCACGACTGGCTTCATGTATTTAAGGACTTAGCATTAAATTAATTAATATAATAAAAAAGTCAAAATTAATAATAATTCTAATTTCTATTATAAATTTATAACACTCATATTTCAACATAATCGATATTGTAAATGGTGTAAGTTATTAAATTGTGAAATAATTCTGATAGATGTTATGTTTCCTTACTAACTAAGTATATTATGGTCCATGCAGCCTCGCAGCGTGATATCGAGCAACTTCAACGGCCTCCCGCTGGTGCGGCCCGCCTCCACCACTTTCTCCAACATCGACGAGTACAAGGTAGACCCGCACCGCTTGAACACCACACACGCACGCACCACTTTAAATATACCATCATTCCTAATAATTAACTCCGCGTTCAGTCAGAATGCAAACGTCGACCGACTCGCCTCATCGTCAGCCGCACGTCCGCTCCGTTGTCTAAACAATCTAACATTTATTTTTCCTTTCTATTCAGGTGCCTATACTCACTGTGCACTACCGTTTACAGAAATCTCTTGATGAAAACGGCAACGCAGTTCAAGGGTTCAATTCACCCCTCTCAGGATCTAGTCAGCACAAGAAGCCGCGAAGGAAGAAGTCGTCCAAGAACGAGACCATCATCAAGTCGCAGGAGATCGACGGCTACCAGGGCAACAAGGACCTCAACGAGGTGCTGCGCTTCATCGAGTCGCACGCGGACGGCGCGCGCGCGCCCGCCAAGCTGCGCGCCAAGCACCACGACGACGAGCGCGCCGCCAAGAAGCGCTCCACCGAGCGCCGCAAGGACAAGGAGCCCAAGCTGCAGCGCGCCTCCTCGCTCGAGGAGCTGTCGCGCACCACGCTGGAGGAGCTCACGGCCGCGCCCGCGCCGCCCAAGCCCGAGCGCCGCTCCTGGGGCGACGCCGCCGACGCCGACGCGCCCGCGCCCCACGAGCTCACCGACTTCCAGACCGTCACCAAGAAGCGCAAGCCGCGCCGCCGCGCCGACGACGCGCCCGAGCCCCGCGCGCGCGCGCGCCCCTCCGCGCCCGCCTCCGACCGCAGCAACGACTCCAACGACGACGCCGACTCGCTCACGTCGCCGCCCGCGCCGCCGCCCCCGCCCCCGCCGCCGCCCGCGCCCGCGCCGCACGCGTCGTACGCGGACATCGCGCGCACGCGGCACAACATCCCGGACCTGATCGAGTCGTGCAACTACTGCGCGGCGCCGGTGGGCGGCGGCGGGGGCGGCGGGGCGGGCGCGGGGGCGCGCGCGCGCAAGGCGGGCAAGCGCAAGGAGCCCGACGTGGTGGCGGACCGGCGGCCGGCCGTGGTGCTGGCGGCGGGCGCGCGGCCGCGGGACATGGACGGCGTGACGTTCGGCTTCGACGTGAACGAGCAGCTGCTGGGCGGCGGCGGCTGCGACCTGCTGCGCGAGGCGGAGGCGCGCCCGGCGTGGGCGGCGCTGCGCTACGTGGCGCCCGCGCCGCCGCCCGACGCGCACCACCTGCACCAGATCGTCGACTACGTGGGCGCCGGTCGGTCGCTTTCTTATTCTTACATATTTATCTGAGGCCAGGTGTGATGCAGGGGCACAAAATGTGACTGAAAATTAACCGGTTGTGGGTTCGATCCCCACACAAGGAAATAAAGTATTTATTTACATTTATATTTTCATTTCTTTGCTCTGGTGTCGAAAAAAACCGCGGCGTTGAGTTCCGCCATTCAACACGCAATGCCTTTAAAACTCGGCAGAAAGTGAGAAACAGTGTCTTAAGACTAGGTTCCCTTTGTCTAAAGCGTGAAGCTGATTTAATTTTTATTCTTATTCATATTGAACTTCCTACTTTAACAAAGATTATATAACCACACATTACACAAATCTATCTATTTATCTTATCTCTATACCTCAACTCAACGTTACCGTACTTTTACAGCGTGGGACGACGTGGTGCGGTGCGGCGGCGGCAAGGTGCGCTACTTTAGCGAGTAGAGACGTTCTTGCGAAACGACTCAGACAATGACTATTTTAATAAAGTCTGTATAAATAAACAAGTGTTGTTATCGAGTGTCGCGCGCGGACGCAACAGTTCGAATATCATTACAAAGACTAAAGTGTGCGAGTGACGGTTCTGATGTATAGAGGGCGGTGGCGAGGCGTTTTGATTGCTTCGCTCTGCTGGTGTTCGCTGAGCGAGCACGCTTATCGTTTTCTTTGATGTCACTTCCCTATTTTATTTTTATTCATTTATATGAAATTACAACCAGTGCCGCTAGAATCTATGTATTTTTTTTATATTGTAAAGGCTATGCACATATAGCTACATGCTATACTATTGCAAGATATATTTTTGGTTTTACATACTTGAAACCTTTTTACACATTTGTTATACATACGAATCCAGCCGCGCTGATTGTGAATACATTTGATTCTTCGCTTTGTTTATAAGATGGTCTAGAGCATTTAATTATTATAATAAATAAATTTTTCATCCTTATGAAAGAAATTTATATTACAATCTGAGTTATATTTTTAATAATTTATGGTCTCGGTATAGTCCGGTGCCGCTTCGCCGCTTGGTGCTAACTATTAAAATATATGTATATGTAAACGCCGGCACTAGAAGTGAATATTTACTGTCAATATACATATTTATAAAATTCGTCATACATCTGAAATAAATATCTTTGCACGACTGGTGCCGGTGTGTGTAAGCAGCGCCGAAAGTTGCCCAGCAATTCTGAACAATAACGAGTGAGGTCGAAAAAGGCCGACAAAGCCCGAGTGGCGCTTATTACGACCGGACGAGGCCGAATAGTGCCGAGTAACATCGGGCGGGGCCGAACATTGCCGATCGGGGCCGAGCGGCGCCGACTACGGAGCACACCTTTTGTTGTTTATTGTGCTTGATTGAGTTTGTTGTAATCACGATAATATGATAGATTCTCTCTAACTACTTACCTATTTTTTATTTGTTATGTATTTTTAAGTTTTACTATTTTACATTGTAAATAGGATAATATAAGTCGTAACGTAACTGGCCATGAGTGAAAAAAAAGGGTCTTAATATCGTTATTCTTGTAATGCACTAATTATGTCGGCTGAGTCTTAAAAATGCCTTTGAAAATATAATATTTATATATGAATGATTTATTTTAAGTTACTCAACTGTGCACTAATATGATAAATATTTATTTTATATTTCTCGTAAATTGGCTCGCTAATTTGATTCACTTCGTTCTTTGTAGTGACTGAACATTCTTTATTTGATATTTTAAAATATCACTGTAAGAACTGTATTGGCTAAAACGAAAAAGCTTAGCTTATAACATGATTAACGTATACATATAGATATATGGACGAAAATAAATATGTCTTCAAACCCATTATCGTCAATTGTGTAGTAAATACAAATGTACTTTAATACGACAGACGGGTGTCACGGAACTTGAGGTGATGATTTCATTATTTTATCTAGAACACGGTAATTTTTTTTTTTTACATATTATATTTTGAATAATTAAAATAATTTATATTCGATTTCACTAAAATAATTGCACAGTCAGTTGCTTCTGTAAAGGATAAAATCTATCTGATTATCAATAATTTCTCAAAAGTAACTTGAAAATGATCTCTCAAAAATTGCTTAACTTTTTTTTCAATTGTTGGTAAAATTAATTGTTTACAAATAAATACTTCAATTAATTATATAAATAAATATGTGGTAGTCAAATAAACTTATTCTCGATACGGGCATAACACTATATCTATTTATTTTATTATTTATGTATGGTTCTAAATTTCTAATGTCCAACTTGATATAACTATTTATATTTTTTTAGCTTCACGCTGTATCCTGCAGCTCAGCAGGGTAGGCAGAGGGAACCTCTGAATCTAGTGTTAAAACACTCATTTCCCCATTTTTCCCGTATTATATGGCGGAATTCGACCGCGCCTTGTCTTGCTACCAGAGCAAGGAAATGAAAATATGATTAAGTAATATATTAATGGAACTTACTGTTTTAAATAAAATATTTCCCTTTGCCTATATAGATGTTAGATTTAGTATGGTTGGTATGGTGTAGGCCCACCATCCTCATGAAGGGTGAAAAATACTAAGTATTTTTCAAGTTACGCAGTTCATACGTGGCACCCATACACTCGGATACGAAACTATTACGACAGTATATAAGAAAATTATTTTTCGATATACTTCTCATGTCTTCCAATAATAAAATTATAATTTCTTATAATATAATATGTTATATTTTAATTATTTTCCATAAATATCAAATAGACACAATCTGTGATGTTTTAATATAACTTGCTTATTATTTGAGCATAATATGCAGTGAGGAGAATGAATCTGAGATTTTTATTAGAAAATCATTAAAAACGCAAGTTAATAGTTCTGAATTGTTATCTCAATTTTATTTTTAGTTATGATTACACATAATAGGAGCTTACTTTCGTATAGTAATCTCAGCCATTCCTATGGATATTTTACCCAGAAATAGTTAGGTAAAATATTTTTTAGCTTCACGAGCAGAAAGGGAACCCAAAAACGCTACTGTTAAGACACTCCGTTCCCATTAACACACTTCTGTTCCTCATTTTCCGCTTAATTCTGGAAGCGACTCACTTTAGAAAATACGCTAAAGCTGGGAGACAGAAGTATCTTACACTAGCACGTTTGTGTCATTGATAGTCTCTTTTTTTGTTATATTCAAAAAATATTTAATAGTAGTTTTAGTTTTTTTTTTTTTCACATTTACTAAATATTAAATTGTGAAAATTTTAACGAAATTTAAGATTGAGATATTTTCAGCGATTTAAATTTATGGCTAAATTTATTTTCTTATGAAATAATACCGTGTAATTTATTTTTTTTATATATTATAACACAATATTAAAATATTACAGATTATGTCCGCATGATTATCAACAAAGTGTTAAAAGTTTATTTTAATATGTTCCTAATGTTTATTAATTATCGATCGGAGACCACAAGGCGTTATACTTGCTATAACGATATTATATGTGACGCTCTTACTTACCACTACCGCTATCACCACCACCACCGCCACCACCACCACTGACGGTGTCAAGCCATTGATGGGGCTCAAATTTTTACATGGAATTTCATATTTTATCTGTGTGTGTTTTTTTTAAATATGCGAGTTTGATCTGAACTCGTAAGGCTGACTGAATTTATAAGACCCAAAGCTAGTCCAGATAAAAAAAATATAATAATAATAAAAAAATGTGAAATCATATTTTTGTGAACGTAATTATTAATCGTTAATTATTGTCTCATAAGTAATTTGTACGGTTAGTGTTTAAATGTCTGTCATAATATAAATAAAACAAAAATTGTAACAGTGTGCGTCAACTGTTCTCGACCGACTGTACATATGAAGGTTATGTATACATATAAGCTATGTAAATAGTATAGTGTTGCCGTCGCGGCGCTTCGTTGGCTGCCCGGTACTCGTGTTTGGATCGGTGTTGCCAGACATCCCGATTTTTTTAGCCCAAAATTAAATGTTTCCGTGTTTTTTTTTTAATTACTTTAAACACAACGTTAAATTGGTTATTAATAATTTCATAGAGAGAGATATTTAGATTCTGAAGACTCGATTGGTAAATACATCAAGTATTTATTAAAATCGATTCATCAGTAATTCAATTTTAATTTTAACCTCAGTATTAGAAGTTTTCAGTTTCATTTCATGTATTTCTTTTATGATACAGACAATGTAATTTCTTTTTGTTAAAGTAACAAACGCTTGTAATTAACTTAACCATACATTTGGTTCACTTTGTAGTTAACTGTTCTGAATATAGTACAGTATCTTTTAGTAATTGTTGATTATTAATAATCAAACGCTTGTATACGTCACAAGATCTCGTAATTTATTAAATTTACGATGTAAAAAAAATGATCAAAACTATATAAATTAATACTTTTGTAACGCATTTTAAAACTAACAATTGTTATGAAATTTTTATTACAATATTATCTCCAATAAAAAAGATATTTTGTTTCTTTGTAAAGAAAGTTATTTTTCACATTATAGAAACAGAAAATATAATCTAAATTTGATGTACGATGCATTTATGACCAATTACATTGTTTTTTTATAGTCTGTCATTGTAATTTCATAACTTTTTCAGAGAAATACAACAAAAAATGTCAGCATTCGAGATAGCCTCTAACTCATATTTAAAATTTACGTTGATTATAAATTTGAGTATTTAATTGTTTGTTCGCAAAGACTAGCTAGCTAGAGTGTTGGCCCCTCACGTCCTCACGTCATATAGTACGGTCAACAAGTCGTGGCCACCTTGTAGTTAGGTTTGCTGAACTTATGAGCACTGTTGCTCGCTCGAAAAGGAAATATTCAAAAGTAAGATAAATCCTAAAATCAAATCTGCGCAGCTGTCAAAATTAGTTGTAACTTCAGAGCGGCCACGGCTTGTTGATCGTACTATACTTCACGTCTGACGTCGTGTCGTTTAGGAATGTATGTCTGTACATAATGTGCGTGTTACCACTCTTGTACAAAGTTGTCGTGTAGGTATTGTGTATTTATGGGTATTAGGAAATGATACGGTCGACGTCAGACCACCCTTCTCACCACGAGCGTAGGAATACGGGGGTCCAGGTGGTCCGTGCCCACCCCCAAAAAATTACCAAAAAAAGGGTAAAATCCAGCACCCCCCTAGAAAATATCTCTAGAAATGTGAATGGTTCTGAGACTCCATTATCACGAACGGCGACAGTTATTGTAATTAAGCGATGTATAAAACAATATAAATCCCAAAAAATAATGTTAAATTTTAAGTAGTCTTATCGTATTTAATTAATATGTGGTTTTAGTTTTCTCATTGTTTTCCTAAAAATCGTTAGTCAATATTAGAATCTGTGTACGTACTGTAAAAACTCTCATATCAAATATTATTTATTGTCTCGTTTCCTTGTAAAATATGTAAATAGCTGTGCAAGAATATTCGATATAGTCGTTTTTCATCAATTCTAGGTGTTACAATTAAAAGTCTGACCCCTAAATATATGAAATCAGCCGCCGCGAGCACTGCAATGAGAGCCGTTCATTGAGAATGTCAACATGATGCAGGACTAAGCTAGTGTGAAGCTGTACGTATTTGTACAATATTAATAAAATATTAATTAACGTGTATAAAAATTGTAAAATATAAAAAAAAGGTGTATTAGCTCAAAAAAAAATAGCTATTCTTAAGTACGAACGCTAGCTTGTCCGTTACACCTGGTGATATAACTGACGACGCTTCTTAAGAAGTTGGGAGACTAGTTTCTCCCTTATTTAGATATATCTAAGAGTGCTCCTCTTCGTCTTGTCTCTATGAGCTGCGATACCATTTTCACCATAAAAATGCGAAATCCGATCGAGATCGATCGATCGAGACAGATTTACTTACAACGTTCTCGTTTGAGATTTAAGTTTCGGTTCCTATGAACTGGAGTGATATATGCTTAGAAAATATTGGCAAAGTGTAAATGTATAAATAAATTATTGCTGAAACATAACGTTTCCACAATTGTCTCTTTCTCTGATTGATCGTGTGGGATGTGAACATAGAACTATTTACTTTAAGGTGCGTCCGTTGAGAAGATTGTGACAGCTCAAGTGTTGCCGTTTTATTTTCAATATTCAGAAATGGGGACAATTGTCGTGTATCATAAATATTATATATCGATATAAAATATATTTATCTGCTTTACGTCTAACTATAAAGAAAGATATTTTTGTCCTGTTCGATTTTTCTATAATATATGTAATATATATTTTAACTTTGTATCTTGAGTATACTTATGTTCATATTAATAATATTGAATAAAAACCTCAAAAATAAATGTTATTTCTTCCATAAGCATATTTTTAATCATAGCTTTTTTAATTATTTGTCTCATTTCAATGTTATGTTCTTACGCCGATGGAAATGCTGAACAGAATAAAAATGTGTTTACGATTTAACTGTAAATTATTTGTTTATATAAACAATAATGTAACCAACTGAAATTTACAGTTATGTACTTTTTCACTGTTTCCGTTTTCTTAATAAAAATGTTGAAAATACTAAATTTGTTTGTATTTTTATTACTCCTTTACTTTTGAAAAATAGTATTAACAGGAGAAACCATAAAAGCCATTCACTATTATGAATAGGTAAAAAGTATACCAAAACATTTTTTAATTCCAGTTTCCAATACTCTACAACAAAACGTGGTGTAAAAAACAGAAGTAACAAAAACAGTGAAAAGATAATAAAAGAAAAAAAGCGCGAACATTTAAGAGAAATTAAATGAATATCTTCAACATTTAAATAATTTCTCGATACACATGTGTTATAAACAAGTAAATTTTAAAACGAAGCACAGGGACTTTGTATATCATTTAGACTTGAATATTCTTTGCTAAAATATATTTTTTAAAATTGTGTCTATATAAAAATGGGGGTTGGGCCGTGCCCACCACAGGATGGTCTGGTGAAATTTAACAAAACATAAAATTAAGAACATTTCTTTGCTAAAACCAGGAGAGAGTTCAGCGATCTCCTATTATCGCAACAGGACATCCTTGCCCCTGGCTTTATCAGTTAGACCCGGTCTGAATGCTATCATCCAATTCAATCTGAACATGGGTGTATCTAGAGATTTTTTCGTGGCCTCTTACGCCCAATATTAATAATCTAGAGATTGGATAGATATATGGAACAATCGAAGATTGACGTTGGAGATAGATTATTAATATTGGGCGTTAGAAGTGATGATAAGTTTTATCAAAGTTGACTCAATGAATGTAAGATATGTTTTTAGGCGTTGCAACACCAGACCGTTCTAGCAAAACTGGGATTTTTGATACTGACTTGAGCTAAATTTTGGAATTCCGTAATATACCGAGAGATATTTTCGAGACTCGAATAAGGTTAATACTTATTATTATTAAACATCTTTGTTTCTTCAGTGTTGATAACTTACTATTGAATAGTAAAAAAAGTAAATGTGTGATTTCTAGAACACCTAACACGAAAGTTGTTTACCGTTTGGCCCTATATAGGGCCCAGGTTCGGCCTCATATGGAGTACTGTTCTCATCTCTGGGCTGGTGCACCCCAGTATCAGCTTGAACCATTTGATCGCATACAACGTAGAGCCATTCGAGTCAT
>DWQW01010977.1:0-11744 GCA_018249695.1 Heliconius erato demophoon
CCCCCGAAGGGCATGTATGAAGAGGTTGATGACAGTGGACGAGACGAAAGAGGTATGTAGAGACCGTAGCGTTTGGCGCTCCGTTCTCTCTGACTACCCCGCAAGGGATAAAGCGTGAAGCTAAGTTAAGTTAAGTTATACTTTATAATACATAATTTAACACATAATAATAAATTCTAAAATAATATAATATACTCTAAAATTATATGTATATAAAGATATAAATAAATATTTGTAATGTCGTAAAATCATTTTGCGTTTATCCGCGTACATCTTGTGGACAAAGTCATAAACAGAAGTCTGGTGTATCCTTTTAAAGTCTTTTTCTTTACTCCTTTTCTAGAAAAAAAATCTATGTTTATAGAAGTATACGAAATTTCCTTTTCCAATTTTTACCTCACGATGATTCTGGTATGACAGTATAAGTAAAATCATTTATTAATTAAATTCTAATTGTAAGGACCAAAAAAACATTGGCCCTTGCACTACCTAAATAATAAAATAAAAGATTGAATAAATTTTCTAGAATTAAAAAAATGTTCAATGTATATATTATATAATGAGTATAATATTTGCATGTGGTGTTTATCGTAAAAAACATATGTAAATTTCGAGTTTTTTTTTTAATTTTTTTTACAATTTTACTGTACTTATGTGATAAGAATAATAATAAAGAAATAAATAAAATGTATAAACATACACACAGAAATATATATATAACACACAGAACCTATAGTAATACAGTTTCACGCCATCTGTATATAGATCCGCGTATAAACATACACACAGAAATATATATATAACACACAGAACCTATAGTAATACAGTTTCACGCCATCTGTATATAGATCCGCGTATAAACATACACACAGAAATATATATATATAACACACAGAACCTATAGTAATACAGTTTCACGCCATCTGTATATAGATCCGCGTATAAACATACACACAGAAATATATATATAACACACAGAACCTATAGTAATACAGTTTCACGCCATCTGTATATAGATCCGCGTATAAACATACACACAGAAATATATATATATAACACACAGAACCTATAGTAATACAGTTTCACGCCATCTGTATATAGATCCGCGTATAAACATACACACAGAAATATATATATAACACACAGAACCTATAGTAATACAGTTTCACGCCATCTGTATATAGATAGAAATTCTAGTTATAATTTTCTCTAAAGTTCTCCAAAGTTGCTTACGACACACTATGCCGCCGCAAAAGGCGACGAAAGTCCTATGTCACAGTCCGTCGACGGGGCCCAACGATCAACATCCCCCCTGATTAGCGTACGCAGGACATTCCCCTGCGATCGCCAACCTGTCACGAGCGTCCATTAAAGCTCGTACTTTATCTTCAGGGGCGAGCTATTCTCGCCTCTCCCTCCCGGTGACGCTGTCAAGACCAGTCCAGGTCAACAGCAGTAACGTCCATTCGAAAAAAAATATATGAAAAGTAGAGTGAATAAGCACTTACTAGGCAAGTGTGCACCACCGTAGACCGCATCAACGTGCATCAAACCTGATAAGCAGGTTTGATGCTGGTTATATCAAAATAAAAAAAGAATAAAAAAACATACGGATACAGTCCTTTGGAGTACAGACAAAAAATATTTATAACTATATGGATTCTGTTTACACAGTAGGAAAATCTAAATAAATAAGTTTAGATAACTATGTCAACGAATTCGTTTATGTTTCGTTTTAGCCGCAATTTCTATAAAATTAGCCGCGTAATGAAATTGTACAAGATATTTCCTGTGGATCGCGAATTATGGATAATTTGGCAAGGAATTATAGGTACATTGCTGAAGAAACCATTCGTATACTTACATATATTAGTAGTTCATTTCCTAGAAAATTTGTGTATAATTCCGCAAACCTTCATTTATAAACACGATGAAGAAATACTGTGTTCTTAGTTTACAGCCAAAGAAAAACATAATGAGATACATTTCTCGACCGAAACTTGCCTTGAAACTAAATTATACTTACATTCAAGTAGTAATTAGTTTATGTTTGAAATATTTTAAAAGAGGTCGACGTGACTCGTAGACCAGGGCCCCGGGCTTGACTAACGTAACGCGACAATTACGAGTTCTGTTTCCACTAGGACGAAGCAATGTTTTGAATATTGGATACAAAATGTGAAAAGGAGTGTCTCAACACTAGGTTTCCTCCAGGTAAAGTTCTCTACTATGTGGGAAAAGCTGAAGTATTTCAGATATTAATATCAGTATTTATAGCAACAAACATCTAGTGAATTGCAAGTTGCAAACTAGACAAATATATTGTTAAGAAACTTAAAAATATTTTATGTTACAGCCAGACAATGGAATCCAGAGGCCGCAGAAAAAATGCTCAGAGATGTAAGTAAATAATTTTTATCACTAAAATAAACAAATGTTGTGATTTTTTTCCCGTCTGCAGCGACGCCCAATATGTTGTTAGCGTGTATGTATTTATGTAAGTCCGTTCCCTTTTTCCCTTGTAACTATCAAATCACCGAACTGATTTTCATAAATGATACATCATTGGATTTGTCTTGATGGCGTGAGTGTCATTTATTTAGTTTATGCAGTCGGGTTTTTTGTTTCGTTTATAATTTACTTTTAGATAACTTTAGTTACTAAAAGATACTTACTACTACTACTACTACTACTTTTAGATTTATCTAATATTGTCATTGTAGTTTGTTTAGTCTATTTTATTTTTCTTTTTTATTTTCGTTCGTTAACACTTGGTACAATAACAAATAGTTGATCTTATATCAAATGTTTAATGTTATTGATTGTTTAATTTACATTAATTAAATGAAAATGCCGTTTAAAATTGACATTATAAATGAAATCGATCGACGTGATTGCATAGGTCTTATTGTGCTCGCGGATATACCTATTTATGTCTACAATATACCTAGAACGTGTTTGTCTGATGTAGGTATATAGCCAAGTTAATTGTTCATTTAGCATCAAGCTAAATAGGCACATAACAGGAAAGGCAGAGGGAACATGGGAACCTAGTCTTGATATTGAGTCATTTCCATTGTCCACTTTTCGCTGAAGTCTCAAGTCATTGCGTGTAGACTGGCGGAACTCAACCTTGCACTTTGCCGCGTTACCACTACCAGATTAAGGAAATTATTATATTAAATATTTCATCCCCTCGACTGGGAGTCAAATTCACAACCGTCGCGTTTACCGTTGCACGCTTGTGCAGCCTCACGACTGCATTATATAAATGAACGGAAAGCGGACAATTCAGTGAAATTAGGTCACCAAAAACCTCTTAGGCTTCACTTCAAAATAAAAAAAAGACATACGAAAATAAAAACCAAAATTACTTAGAACTCGTTATAATTAACGATATAAAAAACGCTGACACTACACTGCCCGGATTTCTTACGTTTTTTCTTAGAACAAACGCAATGTGAAAAATACTTTACATTTTTCATACAGTAGGTACCATTGTCATTATATTATTGACTTTGTTGTAGTGTTTGTGGCATAATTAGAACCCAGCGTTTTATGGTTCTACACATAAAGTTAAGCCAAAGGTTACCTGCATATAATATATTTCACAGCAGTTCGATGCAATTAGAGTAGTTGTGTTGTTTTCCTTGAAATCATAATTTGTAAATATATAGAAATAGTTGGACAGTGTCTGATTATTGTGGGTTCGATCCATGTTAGGTATTAGAGGAAGTGAAGTTGTTTTAGTTTCCCCGCAAGACAAACTTACGATTTAAGTTCCAGGGGTAGGCAGGGGCAGGGTAGGCAGAGGGAAACTAATGTTAAGACACTCCGTTCTCCACTTTCTGCCGAATGGCTGGAGGCATTGCGTGTTGAGTGGCAGAACTCAACGCAGTACTTTGCCTCGGCACCAGAGCGAAGAAGTGGATATATATTAATTTAAATAAATATTTCATCCCCTCGAGTGGGGATAGAACTCACATCCAGTCGGTTTTACAGTCACACTTTGTGCCCCTTCGCCACGGCTGGCCTCTACACACTAGGTTATTTTTGTCAATTCTGCTATGCGGAAAAAAATATGAAGCTGTTTTTTTATATAAAAATTTAAATAGTTTTTCATCTTATAATTTTGACTGCCCAGAATCATTTTAATAACCCAATTATTATATACAAAATCTCGTAAATTATCAACAAAATCAATTTGCAAAAATAAATGTCGCTTATACAAATAAGTAAGTATAATAAATGCCTTCTTCGGCAATGAGAAACAAAAAACTAGTTTCAACTGCTTTATTATTGAACTTTAAAGTCAACGAAATGAATTTCAACGTTATTAAAAATGTGGCAAGAAAACAATTTTAATGAAACTTGTTTAAAGACTAGTACTTAGTATCTATTCATATTTTATACTTGCTTTCACCTGCGATTTTGTCCGCGTGTTCGAATGAAAATAACTAAGTTTTTGTAATTCATCTTTTTCAACATAAGCTCTCAGATTCTTCCTTTTTTTCAACATTTTTCATTGTTGCTTCACTGATCTTTATACACCTACTGATAGGTTCTCCTATTGAATAATCGAATTAATTAATCGAAGAAGGTGATCAATATTATAGGAATTTGATATTATTTTATAATAGAATTCGATTCGATTAAAATAATATAATTTTTTTGTTGCCTTTGATAGTTAGCGATAACTATTTTTTTTTAATTTAATTTTAATTAATAAATATCTAACACAAAAATATTTTTTCAATTCAATTAGTGGAATGAACCTGAACTTAGGGTGTTGAAGGAAACAAATTTTTCAACTTTATAATATTAGTATAGAATAGCATAAATTCATAGTTATATTTTATTTATAATTAATATAATACCAAGTTTAACTGAATCTGCAACCATTCCGTGATAGTTTTAATGACTTACTAAAAAAAATAAACATTTTATTGGTCTGTATAGTCCATGAAATGGCGCGAGAAATGGGGTGTGGACACAACATTAGCTACATGGGAAGCACCAGATGTTCTTGAGAGTCATTTCCCTAGCGGCAGTACTGGATTCGATAAAGAAGGATCACCAGGTAAGCTATTTTACACTTAATCAAAAGTAAGTTAAGTACATTTAATATTTTAATTTCTTCGCTCTAGTGTTGAGGCAAGACGCGGCGCTGAGTTCTGCCACTCAATACATAATGCTCCAGAATTCTTAATCTTAACACTAGGCTCCTTCTACCTACAACCTGAACCTAGGTTCCGGTTCAGGTCAATCTGAAAAAAAAAATACAATAAACCTTCTAATTTTTTATTTCTTCTTGTAGAGCAAATATAAAGCTTTTAACTTCAAAAAGAATTAAAACTATTAAAGACACTTATTTTAACAGCTATAATAATTTTATTATAAATAGGTAAAATAATTAATAATGTTATAATTTTCATAAAATACTTCTTATAATTTTCATAAAGTATATTCAAGTCTTACATATTTTTATATAAGTATTTCAATGTATATTTGCTACTAAAAGTTGTACAGAACGGTTCCTTAAATTTTCTTTCCTTACACCGCCAAAAAAGAAGATCCTTTTAAAATAAAAAAAACAATGAAATAATCACAATAACGCATTTTCTTATTACAGTAATAATAGTACCATTCGTCGGTCTCGACATATGGGGGCTGTTGCACGCTGTCACAAGAACTGATCTCATAAGAATGATCCTACGCCATTTAGAAAACTACCTCACTTCAGCCAGAAAACAGGCGCAGACCCACGGACCTAATGCTTTAAAGGTATGGCTAGGGTTAGCTAAGGTATAATAAATAATTCGGTCGACGAGTTGTGGCCTGAAGTTAACTGTAAATAGCTGCGTAGATATAATTTTTTGATCTTTTCTTTTTTTATTTCTTTTTTTCCCGACTATACAATGTACTAAGGTTCAGAAATCCTAATTTGTATTTACAATGTAAAAAATAGATAAATAAATAAATTAAAAAAAATTACAATAAAATATTTATGATTTGTGTTATACAAGTAAAAGTTATTTATAAATAATTGACGCCATCTTCACGAAGTAGGTTAGTGTTTGATTGGGTTCGATTTCCACGCAAAGTATTTATTGTATTTAAATTACTTCACTATATAAAGCTAAAAATGGAGTACCAGGTACCTTGGGCATATCTAGACATATTTTCTGGTTGACTTTAACTTTAAGGAGATACATAGTAAAGTTTCTGGGGTACAAGACTATTCTAGGATAGCACGACCCACTTGGCCCTATTTCCTATGCCCATGTCAGGCACTGCTCTGAGCTCACGAGAATAACTAATTGTATTTGTAGTAAATTTATGAATTCCTAATTTAATATATATACGTAGTTACAACACCAGCGATTTCTTTTACATTCTTAAAGTACTGAAGATAACATATTACATTACAGGTATCAGTCATATTCGATTTAGAGGGATTCAACTTGCGACAGTACGCTTGGAAGCCCGCTGCCGAGATGGTCTTCACTCTCCTACAGATATACGAAGCTAATTATCCTGAAATATTAAAAACTTGCTTCATTGTAAATGGTAATTATTATTTTATGTTTGATATTACATTGTGTTACTTTGTATTAGACTCTAACCTACTTTGAAAGATTATTATTATTATCATTAAGTTATGTTACTATTTTATGGACCTGCCATAATAAAAAAATGTTAATACATATTTTCCTTCCACATAAATATATTCATTACCTTTTATGTTCTCTTGAATGAGAGAAATATAAAAAGATATTTTTTTATCTACCTTTTTTAACTTTACCGCACATAGCAGAGTAGGCAGGGAGAATTTGGGAACCTAATGTTAAGACACTCCGTTCTCCATTAAGAGGCTTTGGTTCCCCACTGTCCGCCGAATTCATCATTTGACGTCAAGTCTGAGTAACCTGTCAATATATATAATTGTACACGATACAAAATGTCATTACGTTTATCTACCAAGGCGTGACGTCAATTCCTATGACTAGTCGCGGCGATTGACTGGTTGTTATACATATCATGGCGCCTTGCCATATTTTGAAGCCTTATTTTTTTTAAATAATTGTCAATCCTGCACTTATTAATATAGTTTATTCTATCAATATTACTAATATTCATTAATAATTTTAGTGATTTTTACTAACATCATGCCTATTAATTTAACAGGAACGGATTCATTTTTTTATCTCCTCCCATTTACCTCGACACCAGAGCAAAGAAATGATAATATATATTCAAATAAATATTTAATTTATTCCAGTGTGGCTCGAACCCACAACCAGTCGCGTTTACATACTTTGTGTCCATGGACCACGACAGGCTTTAATATTTTATATCATAATTTTAATTTTATATCTTAACAATGTTTTCGAAATGTTGTTAATAATTAATGTGTATTATTTCTTCTAATTTTAATCTTACACTAATTTCTTAATCTACGTTAATTGTAAAAAAATCTTTATTCCCAAAATAAAAATTCTGGGAATAAAGAATTATAATTAATAAATAAAGAATTATTTTGAAATATGTTTTGTACATAAATCTTAAAGAAAAAAGTAATGTCATACATATAATTTGTATTCCAGCTCCAAAAGTATTTTCGCTAGCTTTCTCAGTAATAAAGAAATTCATGCACGAGTATACTATATCTAAAATACGTATATATGGTAGCGATGTTAAGAAATGGCAAGCACAAGTGTTGGCCATCGTTGATAAGGAACAGTTGCCATTGCACTACGGCGGCACTATGGTCGATGAGAATGGAGATCCTAGGTGCAGTTCGATTGTAAGTTAATCTTTTTTTTAATAGTTTTTGAATAAATTAATTTGTCTTTACACGGTATCTCGAATATGGAAGGGAAGCCCAAAAAAACCTGTTAACAAAGTGAGGAAATAAAATTATGTAATTCATTGCCCGTGTCAAACCCGTGTTTAGTCTCATGCTGCATCCCGCACATAGCAGAGTAAGCAGAGGAAGCCTGGAAATTCAATTATTAAGGCACTCCTTTCCCATTCAGACACTTCCTGTTCCCCAATTTCCGTCAAATTCTAGACACATTGCGAGTTGAAAGGCGGAACTCAACGCCGCGCTAGCTCTCGTCACCAGAGCGATGAAATTAAATATGTTAAATATATTTATTCCTCAAATAGGAGTGGAACCCATGTTGCGTTTACAGTCACACACTTGTATACCTGCGCCACGATTGGCCTCTACTTTAATTTTAAGATAGTAAATATATAATTAAGTATATCTAAAAATGACTTTATACACATTCCAGATAAAACCCGGCGGTAAAGTCCCAAAGAAATTTTACGCGAGAAACATGTTAGACACCGAAAAAGAATATACGCGGGTTACTGTCAAAACTGGGGAAAAACATGTCGTCGATTTACTGTGTGCTGACAACGAGAGTGTTCTTAAGTGAGTTTTTTTTGGTAAATATAATAGGAAATAATGTTTTCTACATTCTATTAATGGAACTTTGAGCGACATCTGCAAAATTAATATTGTCTATGGTATTGTGTATGGTATGGTAAAATTAATATGTAACGAAGCTATGACAAAAATTGGTAGGGTGTCAAGAATAGCCTTCTTGCCGTGTGATCCCGGCCTAGAATAGGGTTATCCTGGTACTGGTGGTGTCGTAATAGGTGACTAAAGTACGTGTGGTAGTGTCACGGCGCCAGCATTTAAAACCGGTGTAAGTGGCTTTATGCCACTGCGTTTCGCATCAGGTAATGCCGGGCTCCGGCGCCCAACCCACCTTACAGGCAGGCAACGCACCTGTAGCTCCTCTATTGTATATATATCTCCTCTATATTGTAATCACTTACCATCAGGTAATGGTCTTTTCCATAAAAAAAAATAGGCAGGTTTTAACTATATGAAATAGGGCAATAAATGAAAAGAATAAAATGATCAACTGAATATTTTTAATAGTAAGTCGGTACATCATGTGAGTTAGCTAAATAAGTATATCCTATAGGCATTTGGATCTGAGACAAAATGTAAACAAACAAACCTTCTTAAACCTTTATTGATAATACCACATTTATATGGATACGAATATTTTGGCCTTGTTTCTTTTACGTGTTAGAACACGCTAACAACGGCCATTGTCCGAATTTTTTTGATTGCTTTCACTTAACTTATCTTCTTGCTGTATAGCGGCGTAGTTAGAGAGAATGGAGCCATTCGCTACGGTCTCTACGTACCTCTTTCGCCTCATCCACTGTCATCAATCTCTTCATACATGCCGTCCGCAGGACCTTATACTTTTTACGTGTCCTTTATCTTTGATCCTCCATTATCTTTGATCCTCCATTATCTATGTTTTCGAAGATTAACCGTGACATCCTCGCTAGTACCTCCCATTCTGTGTATCTCTTTATTGCAAGTTTGATCAGCTAAGCTGACTCCACATATCCCACGAAGAGATCGCAGAATTCATCTTTCTAAAAGAAAGATTCTTCTTCTATAATTCCCACGTTTCGCTGCCGTACAACAGTGTCGATACAAACACTGTATTGTGTACGGCCAAACGCGCAGCTGTGCTAACATTTCGCCGTCTCATCAATGCAGTTACAGCTCCGTTAATCCTGTTACGGGCAGCAATACGCCTTTCCACATCCATCTCTTCTGAAAATAATTCCAAAATATACCATTTCATTTACTTGTTCTAATTTCTTATCATTTACATTGATCTGTTACTGCTTTTACTTTAGCGAAAAAGGTACAATCGTTGCTTGATTAGGGTACACTCGTGTTTTAAGCACGATAACGTCAATATAATAAAAACATAATAATATACAATAAGCTTAATAAAACAAGACACTTGAACGGAATAACAGGAATTAAATATTGAATTGTTATAACATTGGCTGATATAACCCGACCGATGACAAAATGTCACATTTTAATGTATTATAATGTTCGCAAATTAAAATGCGTTTGAAGTTTGAAAATAAAGTGCCTAAGAGAAAGGGAAACAATACAGACTTCCGACGTTACGCGTTGCGTAACGCCTTATCCCCATAAGTAGTAATCACTTCAAAAACTTTAGTGTAGTTAATTATACTTTTCAGATGGGAGTTTGGAGTAGACAGCCACGATATAAAGTTCTCAATAAAGAAAAAGGATCAAGACGGCAACGAAACTGTAGTCCACGACCCACGGAAAGTTCCAGGAGGACCGGTCGATGTTGGCATTTTACCTGTCACAGGACCCGCCACTTGTAAGAACGTTGTTTATTATTTGTTTTTATAGAAAAACTCAGTTTTAAGACACTCCATTCTCCATCTTCTTAGAGTTCAAAAGTTTAAAAAAAGATATGAAGCGCAGCGATTGACTGTAAATAAGACGGTTGTGGGTTCGATGCGCACTCGAAGGAATGAATTATTTTCATTTCACCTCTCTGACAAGAAGACAAAACGCGGCGATGATTTCTGAAATTTATTCCTCGAAAATTGAACAGTGCTATTAAAAAAAATATTTTCGTTCTAATTCACAGATTCCGTAATTTTCGACAATAAACATTCATTCTTAAGAAGCAAGAAAATTTATTACAACATCATAATGACCGTACCTGAGCGAGATCTCAATATTAACGATAGTCCTGATGATGACATTAACTAAATAACAACACAATAAAATCTGATAAAAAAATACAAATTATTTATAATGATTATGATTATTATATTATCGAAAGAATAAAAATTGGTAGATATATATCGTTCATATGTTATAAATAAAAATATATTCTAGTGCAAATTTCATACATATATGTATGTTATATACATAACCTGATGTTTTAGAGTATACGGGATGGAGTGTCAGCGCCCCTTTTACGGGAACAGCATTTAGGGTAAAATATTATAAACCCATATCTAAAGAAATTAATCAAGATACCTCAACAGTTTAGACGTAGGATTTTTTTTCATTTCACGATGTTTATCCATACCTGTATTTCGTGTGAAGCAGTTATGTATAGATACCAATAACGCAAACGCATACTACGACAAAAATATTACTAAACGTTAAACAACGTTGAACTTTGCCGCCAATACCTACGACTCGATTTCGGAATGAGGCGTATGCGGCTGTTTTCCTATGATAAGTTTATGTGCGCCTGTGTTGTTCTTAATAAATGGTGTTTTATATTACAATAACAATTTTATTATTTATTTTGTTTGAAAAAATCACTATTTAATTTTTGGGATTTTTTTTATTGTATTAGACTTTATATAGTAGTTAAAACTGTGGTTTTATTTAAAGTGGTGCTGACACTTCCACCCTGTATCCTTAAAAAACTAGAATTATGATAACTTTATGCTGAAATTGTATCGTTTCTTAATTACTTATTATATAATCCATGAAGAAACGTCTTATTAAAATAACAAAAAAATTTACAATACATTTCAAAACTATCAAAATTCATATAGTTTAGTTAAAATTTATTTTTTACAATGCTTTTACATACAAACATAAATGACCATTTTTCATCCATATAAATATCATATATAATACAAATACAGCTTAATAAATCTACTTTTACAATAAACAACGATCTCTGTGAAATAATAAACTTTGGTGCAATACACAAATATGTATATGTTAAAGTAAAATATGTATATTTTGAAAAAAAAAACTGATGGTTTATAAAGATTTTTTTATTTTTCTAGTACGCATTTAGTGTTTCACTTTATGAAGGACAAGATTATTT
>DWQW01010978.1:0-11744 GCA_018249695.1 Heliconius erato demophoon
AAGGATACCATGAAATTAACTGTAGAACAAGTGAGGACTTCATTAGAGATCATCATTATTCTTAGAACAAGAGAATACTGATGTCAATAGAGCCTTAAGAGAAGGAGTTTAAGGTTAAATTTCGAGAACTTTTTAAACTCTAGTAGCAAAATTCGTTACGGACTTCCGTGTAGCGTCAATAATTGGCAATTGTGTTGGTATTAAAACATAAATGTTGACCAATTTAACAGAATTCTTCAAATAAAGATCAGGTAAAAAGTAACAGCTTTTTACTTTTTTTTGATACAACATACATCCTGGAGCAGAAACAGTGGGTTCTATTCTCATTGAAAAAAAAATTAAAAATTGGGAAAAAAAAATACATTTCATCGCTCTGGTAACAAAATAAAAATGGCGTTAAGTTTTGCCACTCCACTGGGTCTCGTAAATTTGGCTGTGCTTTGGAAATGGATTGTCTTAACACGGTAGGTAATTACGTACGGCAGGCTCCCTTGGCTTACCCTACTATAAGCGGAAAACAGCATGAAATTAAAAGCAAATTTAAACAAAAATGTTAAAATAATATTTCCATATAAAATAATATTTCGATATAAACATTCAGACTTTGACTTTAAAGCTAATTAAAAAAGTTACTCTAAATGTGCCAGAATAGTAAAAGAAAAAATTGCTAAAATCTACTCAAATCTTTTATTTTTTTAACTTACTTATATAAAAATTGTAGTAGACACCTAAGATTTTCTACAATATTGTATTCATATAGAACGCTTTCATCCAGTCAGTATTTTATTTTAATTTTATACATAAATACACAGTATTTTATTTTAATTTTATATAGAAAGCGACAGTATAACAGGTAAACTTGATCTAAGAGTACGCATCCGATAAGAGTACGCAACACCTATTACCGTGAAGTTTTTAATGATGAAGAGATAAGAAAAGTTACTTTAAAATGAATTAATTAAGTTTTACTCAAAAATTAGAATTTATTAACGTGATAATTTGGGTACCTCTTCTAGAAAAAAATATATTAGAACTCATATATATAACTTAGAGACTTAAGTTAAGCTTTAAATAAATAAAGTGATAAACAAATTGCACAATTTGAATATATTTCTATAAAAAAAAAAATCAACAGCCTACTGCCACAAATATGAAAGGCAGATATGATTCACAGCCTTTCCCATATCTCATATCTTACGAAACGCAAATATCCTTCTAAAACAATACGAAACTACAAATAAGTTGATAGTGCGGTAAACAAAAAGGGTATATGTAATTATTTACGCTTCACTTAAAAATCGACTCTACATAGAGGTTTCAAGATATATTTTCGTTAAATTGGAACCGGAAAAGCGGATAGCATTTTTACAGTACTTATTGTGTCTTTATTGTTCAAAGTGAACGTAAATATTAAGGTTTTATTATGTTTACTAATAGTGCGGTGCTATTGACGCCGTGTGGTCGCCCCCCAACGCGGCCGAGTTGAAAAAACTAGAGCCCCTAGTTTCGTGAGTAGCTTGTAGTGGCCAACGCTAAATTCATCACTTCTTACTGATGATTTCTCTATGACATGGCAGTTTAGTTATAATCACTATCTCAGTAGTTTCGGGTTCTCTTTTTTTGTACATGGTTCATAAAGTGTATATAAGTTTAGTAAGGGAATAAATTTATTGAATATGTTTAATTTGGGCCAGTCGCTGCGCAAAGGGCACAAACATGCGACTGCAAATGCCACCGGTTGTTGATTCGATTTCCACTCCAGGAAATAAAGTATTTATTAAGTTAATTACTTCGCTCTGGTAAATAGGTAAAGCAAGGCGTTGAATTGCTCCTTTCAATACACAATGACTCCAGAATTTGGCAGAGTGAAAATTGAAGCGGAGATTTAATTTTGAGGCCAGTCGTCGCGCAGGGGCACAAAGTGTGACTGTGAAATTGACTGGTTGTGGGTCGATCCTATCTCGAGAAAATGAAATATTTATTTACATTTATATTTTCATTTCTTCGCTCTGGTGTCGAGACAAAGTGTGGCGTAGAGTTCCACCACTGAACACGCAAAGCCTTCAAAAATCAGCGGAAAGTGGGGAACGGAGTGTGTTAACACTACGTTCCCTCTGCCTACCCTATTGTTTGCGGGATTCAGCTAGAAGCTGATTGGTTTATTTTATTTAATTTGGCTTGTAAAACGAGTCAAATTTAAGCTTTTAATAAAGTGAAGTAAGTGTAATCTTGCAGAGATATTATACTTACGTACATATATTTAAGACAAGTTTGACACGAATGTAAATCATTCTTATAAAACCTACATTTCATACAAGAGTTAATCACTTAAAGAGGTCAACAAATAAATTTTAAAAACAAAAGTTTAATAAGCTCACAACTGCCATTAATAAATACAACCATTACAACAGTTTATACTAATATTATAAATGTGAATGTAAGTTTGTTTGTAACGCCTTTACGCCAAAACTATTTAACCGATTACCATGAAACTTTATACACATATTCTTAAACGTATAAGAAAGGACATAGGATATTTTATTAAAAAATATTATTATTTCAAAAAATCTTTGGCTATAGTACAAAAATAAGTTTAAGCGAGCAAAGCTGCGTTTGAGTCTCTAGTAGTATATAAATATGTATGTAGTCGGCTTCGGTAATGAAAATATACGATGTCATCGTCAGTTAATCCCTTAGTTATTTCATGCATCGCCGCTTTACAATACCGGGCCTTGGAATGGCCAAATAAAGCTTTCGGTAGGCTGATTTATATATTTGCTTACAATGTTAAGATTTCTTAATAGTTATTGTTATATTGGGAGAAGAGGGTTAATAATTATGTAATTTATTTTTATGTTAGCGTATGTTAAGCTATGGATTGGGCTCGAGTACAGGAAATAGGGAACTTTAGCAGCAACTTTAGCAAAGGCTTGTATCGTATAAAACTGTAACAGTATAGACATTGTAAAGGAAGATAGAGTTGTCAAATTAATATTTAACTGATATAAAAGAGTCTATGTTCAGGTGTGGATTATAAAAGATTGAAAAAATCGATGCTATATATGTAATTGTACTTGAGTAAACATTGAAGTGAAGTTATTGAAAAACAATTTCAAAATATAAACGAACTTAGAATTGCGGATTTTTGTTATATATTGTTGTCTAATTAAACATTATGTTTAAAATTCACTTAACACACATTTTTTCTCTGTTGAAAAAAATTGTATAACTGAAAACGTCCAGATTATGTAAATGTTAAATATATTTTTATTATTTGTAATATCATATCTAATTTATTTATTAAGATATTACGAATTCACGAGGCAACCACAATCATTACCACCTACCAAGTGCCAGGTTCGAGGTCAGGGAGGTCTATTCTGACGTCCGCAACGATTAGAATATAAACAATCATCGGACGACTCGACCGAATTCATTTCGCATTAATACTACGCTTATGATACAGAGTAGATTAAGTATAACTAAAAAATATACAATAAAATCAAAATGCAAGAGTGCGGCACGTTGTGGGTGGTGGTTGTGGACAAAGTGACAGGTTGTGGGTTCGATTTCCACTCGAGCCCACACACTTCATTTCCTCGCTTTGGTAACAAGTAAAAGTGGGGAACGGATGTCTCTTAATGAGCACCTAGTGTCTTAACAATAGGTTCCTAGGTTCACAGAGCGTGGAGCTAAAAAAATACTCTTTGTATAATATATGTATGTATTTTAAATTAATTGTTGATATTTTCGAAATCCTTTTAGATAAATTAATTTATATAGTTAATATCTATGACAACTACATTATTTTCATCTCCAATCGACCCAAAATTAGTGTAGGCAACAATAAAGATAATGTTTTTAAATTCAAGCTGTATCCCCCAGATTTAGCTGAGGAGGCTATGGGAACATGTAAATTGAGTGTCAGAATTTGATGTCACGCTTTGCCTTGCTACCAGAGCGAAGAAATAAAGATAATTTTTCCCCCTAAGTGAAATCGAACCCACAACCGTCGCGTATCTGAAAATAATAGAAATATAAAAATAACCTCTGCAAATCTTACTCTGTACCTCCAGCCCGACCTGTTAATGGCAGTCTGAACAATGTTTTCGATCGCGAAAGAACCACAAAAAAATTGAGACATCGAAATTCTTGTCCGCATTTAGGAACGATAAAATCACCGCCCTAAAATGATATATCTTACCTCCATCTGTACTAATAGCGTTTTAATATCAAGGCTTAGTCATTGGGGGCCGCAAAAAATGATATGTAAAAAATGGATCGATTTCACCAGTTTTAATAACTGTTGATGTGTTAGAATTAACAAGTTTCTGTCTTTTCTGTGGAAATGGTAGGTTTTTTTATAGATTTATGCTATATCCTGTTTATAGTAGATTAGATAGAGATGTGGTGTCTAGACACTAAGTTTTCCACTTTACTGAGACATAGGCCAGAGTGGAAAATTAATAATTAGCATTGCGTCTCCCGAAAGGAGATCGAACCCATAACCAAAGCTTGTAAAATCGAACGCTAACCCACGGCACCACGATAGCCTCATAAACGATAGCGAATTATTATTTTTTGCCTTACACTGTTTACCGTACAAACCAGTGTAAGCAAAAGGAATCTGGGAATCTAGTGTTAAAACACTCCATTTCCCATTAAGATTTGAGTGGTAGAATGCAACTTTGCGCTGTCTCTTTACCAGAGCGAGGAAATGAAAATATTCTTTATTATCCCCCAAGTGGGAATCGAAACCACGATCTTTGCGTTTCCACGACACGATTGTGTCCTTGCGCCACGACGGCGTCAAGTAAAACATTTTATTTATCTACCTGGTGAGACAAGCATATCTTTTATATATATTTAATAAATGAAACATTTTTGAATTATATATATAATTGCTTAAAAGAATAAAATCACTTTATAGATATCATTATTCTGGATTGGACATATTTACATATGACGGACGACACATAAGTAAATTTTTACTTATGTAAAATTAATCTAACGTAAACTAAATCTTAATTATAGTCTATGAGTGTCGTTGAGGATAATTGCCCAGCAACTTGTCATACATTTATGTTTTTAGTTATGTTGTTGTTGTTTTTAATTGTGAAACTTTTTTACTTCGAGATAGTTTAGTGTATTATTTTACTAGCAACAAGAACGTTCAGAGTTAAATAAAAAACGACTATTTTGTTCTCTTCCAAAATTTTTTTGCACAACAGTTATATACATATATATAGCATGCAGTTTGGGGAGCGTAAACCACCATTACGAGAAGATTTTGTAAATTTTCTGCGGAAACGAAGAAAGGGGTTTTCCATTTTACATCTCAAACTCAAAAATGAAAATATTAAACATTTCCACGAGTGGGAGTCGAAACCACAACCTGCTGATTTTACAGTCGCTCGCTTGTACCCCTGCACTACGACATACTTGTAGTATATATATATAATAACTTAATAATAATAAAAAAAAATCGCGCGAAACTAAAGTATCGCTTATCAAAATCGCTTTAAAGGATTACCGTCAAACATTGAGTTAATTCAATCAGCATATTGCATGAGACATACATTAACTTTATAAAGAACGAAAAAATATAAATATATAAAAAATGGAGTTGTCAGTAATTTGGTTCGACGTAGGTAGTTTTTTGGTAACACGTCGAAACTCTTTCAGAATTATGACATATGCATTGGGAAGGTTTACAACGGCTTCCTGCCCACACAAGAGGACGTATTAATTTAATACGATATTACATACTACCTTTGATTTATAGCTTTACTTAGGTATATCTCTTATTCATATGTTTTTATAAATTATTAATAAAAGAATATATATCGAAAACAAACAGAAATTTAACAACATAATTTTAACAAAGTAAAAACAAAGATATTGTAAAAAAAAAAATATTTAAATTCACTGAAATGACTAGATACTAGCTTTACTTAAAAATGGTTTTAGTTGTAAAAATAAGGAATCGCATCTGTATGCGATGCCATCTATATATATATTATTTTCAGCATCACATGGTATCTCGAATATAGGAGGTTAGCCACTCCCCCACTTTCGCGTGTTTATGAGTTATTGTGTACTGAGTGGTACGCAACTAAACGCCGCGCTTTGCCTTGTTACCAGAGCGAAGAAATTAAAACAAAAAATATTTCATATCAAGAATAATGGCTGTAGATATGTAGATATTCAGATAGATGACGATATCAAAAAATATTTTCTCACATAGTTTCACATTACGAAATAAAAATTCTTACCAATTAAAAGTATAAATAAAATTATCTGTGGCAATAAAGATTATTTAAGGTAGCGGGAAATCGTAACCGAAAATCATGTCTGATCTAGCTAATGGCGATAACCAGTTTTATATTACTTAAGCAATAATCCATCAAACAGACGGATATCAATCTTAGTTAATCATAGAGATGGTCTCAAGGTCGTTTAGAGGTGCAGCCGTCCTTCTTCATTAGTGTTAAAGAAGTATGGAGTTAAAATTTTAGTATTTTGTTTTTAGGTTTTAGTTAGTCTCTCTCACATAGACGATATATACTTTCTGCTGCTTTATGTCCAAATATCAATAGGTCTTGTTTATTTAGTAACGGAACTAAACGCCGCTTTTTGTCTTACCAAAGTAGCAAAGTAATCAAATTTTAGATAATTTAAAATATCAAAACCATAATAATTCATTGTACTAACCAACTATGAGCCTATGGTGCTTGATAATAAAAGATTTTTATTTTGATTTTTTTTTATTTTATTTTTATTTATAATCACCGTTTGCATCTTATACTGTTCCACTGCACCTAGCTGGTTTATATTTAATTTTGTGTGAATATGCATCGACGGTAGGGTGACAAATTTTTAAATCTTCTAAAACAATTGTTGTTAAAATTAAATTATATTGAGCAATATTACAAATATAATAACAAATTAAATATATTATTTAGTTGTAATCTATATTTTTAGCTAAATCAGTATCCTTTGGTACAGCCCACCCACGTCATACTACTTTCAATGAGAAAATAGATATTTTTAGTATTAACATGTCTATAAAACTAACTTACTAGCTTAATGACTCAAAAATGGACTCAATTAAAAAAAATCTGTCATATGATAAACTACGTCTATCCACATACAAAGTAACCTAACCGCAGAATAGCCTCTTTGCGGTATTTCCGATCACCGATATTCATTAAGGAGGGCTCGTAAACTTTAAATTTACATACGTTTTTTATTTTATCTCACCTAAATCTAAATTTGGTAGGCTTCGAGTTTAACACTAACCGCAAAATTGACAAGTCTTAGCGTTTTATTCTTATAATATTTCATGAAGTTCCTTTGATTTTTTTTTGTTAAAATTTATGTTTAGTACTGTTGTTTTTTTTGTAATTTTTTATTTTATTTATTGATACATGAATTTATTTCTTCGTTAGTTTTAGATAATCTTTGATACCACGTCAATTGATGGCTGTAAACGCGACGATTGTGGGTTCGATCTCCCTGGGGAGAAATGAGATAATATAATACCTAATATTTAACTTATTTTACTCCGCTCTGATTAACGAAACGTGAAATTAAGTTCCACCGCTTAATACTTAAAATATCTCGAAAAATCAGCGGGAAGTGGAGAACGGAGTGTTTAAACACTACTCAGAAACAATGTTAAAAAAGAAAAGAATATTCCGCTATAACTAAACGTAAATAAAACTAAGTCTACGTATTATAAATTATAAAAAAATATCAATCGACAAAACAGTAATAATCGATTAGAAGGTGAGTTTAACTAATGCCTTAATACAAAACTTCTCGAGTCGAGCGTGTGAAACTTTTGATATTCGATAAAAAAAGAAAAACGACGGACCGCCATTGATGAAATGTATCGAAATGTGTCTGTGGGAGCCGGCGCGGGCGCCACTCTTTGTCGTCGTAATGAGTCAGTATTTCATGCAACAAAGTCAAGAGGCATAAAATGCTAAAAATATATAATTTATATATATTTTATTTGTAATTGATATAAATATTAGAGATATTAATTTACTATGTATTATATGAAGTAAAAAATAAATCAGCTTCACGCTGTATCTCGCACACAGCAGGGTAGGCAGAGGGGCACTGCGTGTTGAGTGGCAGAACTCAACGCCGCGCTTAACCTCGACACCAGAGCGAAGAAATGGAGATATAAATTTAAGTAAATATTTCATCTCCTCGAGTGGGGATCGAACCCACAACCAGTCGGTTTAACAGTCACACCTCGTGCCGCTGCGCCACGACCGGCCTCATATATTATATGAAGTGCTTAGATATAATAGAACTTAGAAGTGATTTTTATACAGGTTTATACAAAAATATCATTCATATTTAGTACGTAAAACGGAAATGACACTGACTAATAAAAGAAAGAAATATCTTAAACTCTTGATTCGTACGAAAAGCTTTCGACAAGGAAAGAATTTCTGGAAGTTCAATTTTGAAGGAAAAAATTGAATGTGAATACTTTGATATACGAGTAGGTATGAAAAATTTATTCGCTTGTCTATGGTACAAACAGAATATCAATCCAAAAAATTCATAGATAGTACTCGATCTTTATGAATTGACGTAGTTAAATTGTTTACTTTCTGTATTACACTAATATATAAAATTAAAATACTTATTAAGAAAAGGTATAAAAAATTAAACGTAGCGGGATTTGAACCCGCGACTCTTTGGAAACTCTAATCCCGTAAATTGTTTAATTCTCTTTCAATGTTAAATAATGCGAGTAAGGTACAAAATTAAGGTACAAAAATAACTTCAATATTTGAACAAATCTCGTCCTTTATAATAAATATTTGAAATACTAAAAGACACCCTGTTTTTGTTATATCTTCGTGAAGTTGTTAACACGTACACTAATTTTATTGGTACCCTGCCTATTTGTGAACCTAAACTTTATGATATATTTCCTGAAGCTCCTACAATGTAAACGGTTGAATTTCAAATAGTTTCAACAGATTTCTTTATAATGATCTTATAACACGCGATGACTGTAGGTTCAAATTTAAATTTATGTGTATCCAGAAGGCGCGGGTTCGAGTCCCACCACGTTCAAAATTTTTATACGTTTTCTAAATAAGTATTTTTCTATCCTAAGCGTGGAATAACACTTTAAAACATTTTTTTAAAAGTTAATAAGCGTATACACAACCAGATGCAACAAGAGTGAACATAATATTTTTCACAAATTGGGCAAAATGCAGAAGACATATTTTTTACATAAAAGTAACCAAAAAATTATATGTAAAACAATAAAAAACAAAATAATATTTTATCTACATATCCTATTATACAATTTCTAGAATCAAAGCAAAATACTCGAAATTATAATAATGTTATCTTAGCGTGTAGTAACCTCACTTTTCACTTTATTTCACAAAACAATCTCATTGACAAAAAGAAACCGATAAGACTGTTTGCCGACTTCCAAAAAAGGTAACCGAACTGGGAACTTCGGCGCCTTTGTTCGTTATAGACAATAGTAAATTAGTTAAATGCTTTGTAAAACACCACTGATGAGTTCTCCTTTGAATGAATGCAATTTTGGTTTATCCATTATCAGTTCTTAGAGATACTAGAAGCTGGTTTCATTTTTTTTCTTATACTATAATGCTAAAAAATTGTTAATTTTTTCAACTCAACGTATTTTTCGTATTTTATGGGACGTTCTAGATCTTTTTTTGTATTGTATTATTTACTATATTTCCATTGGTTAATTTAATTTAAATTATAATTCCATATTACTGATACAAAACTGAGAATGATAGTCGCAGTTAGTATTAATAAATAGTTGGTATAGAAATAGTTATACGTAAATGTTACCTATACATAAATGCCAAGTTCTGTTGATAATCTTAAAATTTATTTACATATATCTAAGTAAATAAAAATATTGAAGCTCAATTGGAGGTAAAAGATGGATTAAACATTGTTAAGAGTTCTAACGCTTAACTATTTCTAACGCTTGAGTAACAAAAATTATCTATTCAAAAGAGGTTTTTACTCTTGCATCGCGTACTTTCCACAATACAAACTTTTATATTTCAATTGAACTAACATAAAGTTCAATTGAAATGAAAACCAGTGGTGGTAACAGTTATTTTTATGGTACATACCGTACAACCATAAACTTTATTGAGTGGTTACAATCGTCCTTTTAGTTTTACAATTTTTAACCAGTACGTAACTTGAAAGAACATGCTAGCACTTGTCTACGAGGAAACGGAATATAATCCTTATGTATAGGGGTTAGGGTTTATTATTCTACATTAATGAAAAATGGTAAAAGACACAGGTTCTTAGCGGGACAAATGTCAGGCACCTTTTGTCCAATACACTGATAACGTTTCTAAGAAAATGAGTGATCTTTGAACAACCGAAATGCAAATGCAAGTGAAAATAATTACAATATTTGCAAAACAAAGGATTATCTCTCATTGTTTTAATGAAACAAAACCATGTCCAGATAAGCATAACTCTTTTTAATGACCGCCAATAAATTATACCTTTATATTTTTGCAAAGTTGGTAAAAAATATGTGAATAGTTACGCAGGTGTTCGGTAATATACATATTGTAAAATATTTTGAGAATACAAGGAAGGCGAGCAAATTTTCTTTTCTTTTTTAGTAGTAAAAAAAAATATTTTTGTTGAATATTTAAAATAAAACACTGCCCTTTTTACTTTAACATAAAAAAACATAAATTCTTCTTATTTACTTTTTACTTTTTGAAATCGACAGAATTAACATAAATACTGACTGCAAATCAATGAAATCAAAATTTTGCTAAATTCTTGCACAAGCTTTGATCAATATGAACATTTGAAAATATTTATAACAATAAATTCTACATTAACCTAATAGCTACAAACTTTAACTAACAGACGAATATACATTAGAAAAAGTAAATAACTGAATCTTGATTGAGCTCTCAGCCAACAAATCTAAAAGTAATTAAGTCCGGGATAACTCATCTTCCCGCATTATACTATGAACTATGAAAAATTTGGTATTCTCTAATTCAACAAACCATTCGCCCCCCACATTCTAATAAAGTCAGTGGTTCTCAACCTTACAATTTAATAATATTTTGTATTAGAATCTTGTTTAATCAATTATTTTCAAATAGTAGGTATTTGAAACGCAAGAACAATTAACAACTTCGCCAATTAATACAGTATTAATACAATTACTATCTAGAATTTACGAGCAAAAGACAGAATGAAGTCTTTTGACAGCTAAACGCCTTGAGATTATCCTTGTATTACTTAATAGTATTGTACAAAAAAGGTAAGGATGGTGGACTTCACTTTAGTGATAATGTCCTCTACATGGCGATATCAAAGAAAAAAAAATTGTTAGACTACATGGTCTATTTCTTCTATGTGTAATTAGTGTAATTTGAATTCAGTATTTATAAGTATAATAGGTTTTTATAAAAAAATATAAAAAATTATGTTGCATATTAACATTAAATTCAATATAAGTATTTTATAACTCTACTTTTACTAAATCAATCAACATCTTTAGCATCTTTTAGCTTTAGCGTCTAAAACTAAAAACGTTTCTGGAATAACAAAAGTATCACAATAATTTATCTTCAGTAGATAATCGCCAACTCATTTTGGTAAATGTGAAAGAATGAAACATAATTTTAACAAATTAGGCGACAAACGCAGCACATTTTGCG
>DWQW01010979.1:0-11744 GCA_018249695.1 Heliconius erato demophoon
ACATTTACGTTTACATACAAATGTTTTACTGCTTTAGCTACTTGTTACACAAAGCTGTAATCGATTTAACTCCCCAAACAGATGGCTGTGTGAAAATTTGTACGTGAGCTGAATTAATTTAGGTTTTTAATGGATTTACAAAAAAAATTATTTTTATATTTTACTTTTCTATTATGGCTATAGAGTTCAATGGCTGGTGTTTATACTATAAAGTACATGGTCACCCAGTATATATTTTATTTAACTGTTTGGTATCTTTTTATGTATTTCCAATACTAATAAAATAAATGCTAAATATTTCGTTATATTGGATTGGAATTGAATATAAAAATGTTATCTTCTATATAAAAGTTGCTGTGGCATTTAATTTAAAAGAACCTAATTTTAAGTCCCTCCGTACGATCCCAAATGCCAATTTTCGACATATAATGTAGTGGTGGAACTTAACGACGCGCTTTGTGTGAGCTGGAGCGGGGATAATTATTTATTTAGCTTCACGTTTTTATTCCGTACATAGCAGGGTAGGCAGCGAGAACGTGGGAAGCTAGTGTGATCCTCCGTTCTCAATTGAGCCACGCTTCTGGCCAATGAAGGCCTTGGGAATGAAAATAATTTCTAAATAACCGCATTTCTAAATAATCGCGTCAGACGCAGTCCTATTACTACCCGAAGGCCTTATTATATTATACTTTCAAAAATCATAAGATAGGACCGATAGTCTTTGAGGTAAACGTGTTCTAAGGTCAAAAATCAATTCGCCAAGTGTAGTGTAGGATGTCCTCCAGATGTAGGTGTGGTGACGATATACGCAAAATGGCTGGCAACGGATGAAAAGGAACAACCGATGATCAGCCCGAACCAAGCTCAGCGGAGAGTTCGAAGTCCAGTAGCGGACGATGCCAAGGCTGATGATGACATTATACCATTAATATGGTCTAAAATCAGAAACACTCTGTCCCTACGGTAGCTACAAATTTTACATTCACATTTTAGTCGGTAAATTTTAAATGAAAATGTTTTAAAATGAAATTTAATTTTAAAATATAACACAGCGTATCTACTGCAGTGCAGAGCCATTGTGGGAAGCAGTTGCGCCGTTACGGCTCCATTACGGATGCATTTGCTTAATCTGAACAAGCTCACACATTTCAGTGAACTTTTGTAAAAGAGATACCTTTGGGTAGTAAAAATGAAAAATGACAACTTAGTGGCTTTAAATTTACTGTAATGAAAAGTGGAATTAGAATTCTGCATAGATATGTATAATATGAGGTCAAAACGTCAAATTTTGTTTTCCGTCTCTCAACATTACATGTTATAATTTTATGTACATTTTTTTTAAAACACGAAATCGATTCTTAATGGCTATTTGTATGTTTAACAATTTATGCTCATTTGTTAGACAGTTTTTCAGAATAAAAAAATGTCAATTACATGTCTCCTATATTTTGTTCAATAACCCTGATATTAATTATTTACCTACTATTTTAAATAAAAATAAAGAAATCAGCTTCACGCTGTATCCCGCACACAGCAGGGTAGGCAGATGGGAACGTAGTGTTAAGACACTCCATTCCCCATCCGTTCTCCATTTCTGCCGTATTCTAGAGGCATTGCGTGTTGAATGGCGTAACTCAACGCTTATTTTAAAACGCAAAAAATAAACAAAAACGTTTACATTCCCCTAATATTTCAAAAATTGAATAAATTTCACAAAAAAGTGGCAATATTCAAAAGATATTTAACACAAGCTCGGCCCTTTTCTCAAAGTCGAGCTTCTGTATGACGTCTGATATTAACCTTGGGATTAGGTACTTCGCCCCTCTCTAAATGAAGGTATAATTTTACGTTTATTTAATTTTGCTCTCAATTCACACAGCCGGTATCTTTAAGGACACTTCACAATGAATTCAAAACATTTTTTTACGGTCTAAATAAATATATTTATTACTTTATTTATAAATTTAAGTTCGGGGGCTGAAAACGGACTTTCATAACATCACGTTCTCTCTGCCTACCTAACGGAGATAAAGCATGAAGCTAAAATAAAATGTAATGTTTAGTGATTCATTTCTCCACTCTAAACAGAGTGGAGGAATGAAGAGTACTTACTGTACATTGAGTAATTCGAGCATTGTTTAGCTACAGTAAAATACAATGTATATTTATATAAATAAATATTAGTCTGATTAACATTCTAACCAATAATAATTAATCGTTGAATAATTGCCTTCAGTTGCACTTGCCCCACAGAGCGGTGCGCCGGGTTGACGTTGATTATTGATATATGATATCAGTAGGAAATATCGTGGCAAAACGTAACTATAACTGTAAACGACAGTTGTGGTTTCAACATCCAATAGTGGAATGATTGTTTTATTTCCTTCTTCTGGTAATAAAACAAAGTGCGGCGTTAAGTTAAGCCACTCAACAAGCAAAGTCTTGAAAACTTATCTTGCGACTAGGTTCACTCTGCCTTTCCTGCAGTACACGGAATACAGTGTGAAGTTAAAAAAATACAGAACGCTTTAATCAAAGAACAGAACGGAATTATCCTACTAATCCTTCCACATTCAGACAAAAATTAGTTTAGAAAAAATTAATATATTTGTTTTATTATTATATATAGAAATTTGTTCTCTGTCTTTTAGCTTTATAGGTAGTTTATTAGTTATGTTGGAACATTAAGAGAAAGCGAAAACAGTGCCTAAATCAAAATAATAATATCAGCTAATAATATCAGCTAATATTAAAATAAATTTCTAGCTACAAATAAATTTGGTATACCTACATGAAGTATGAAGTGAGTAGGTAAATTCACAATCATTCTCGGACATCCATCAGTTTTCGGTAACAACCTTCCTAGGGATTGTTTTGTCTATGATTATTTCAGGTTCACTGGTTATTCAAAAGCATGCTTACATATTATGTAGATTAGATAGATTTGTATATTTTTATGTTTTTTTGCATTAGGTAATGGAGATGGAAAATCGTGGACACAAATGTAAAGAGTTAAGATATGGTCTAAAAAATGTAATTTTTGTCAATTTTCGAATAGCGAAAATCTAGAAGCGCAGAAAAATAATTTTAGATCTTTAATCGATTTAAATAATTGATTTTACTACAACGAAAATAAAATATTTGGTCATCAGTAGTATAGTCCAAGTATTTAACACACTTAATCAACAAAACTTACTTGAATCAACAAAAAAATCTATTTTGAATCGATTAAAATCAATTATATTTTAAATGACAGCTAAATGCTGATTGACACTGACACCTTGTCCAATAATTTTTTGTATTTTTTTGCTTTACTCTATTCGTGTTTTTCTCCATTCAACGTGACATTGGCGAAGTGATTTTGTGCTCAAACAGCACGATCGGAACGCCATAATAAAAAGAACAGAACAGTACTCTTTTCGTGAGTTTTAAGTGCTTTCCCGTCTGTTAGATATTTTCAACGATTGCTGCTTTGTGTTTCATGGATTTGTCCCCAGTAATCACCTGTTTTATAGAGGTTGATTTTATAGAAATTATGCTATGAATTAACCTCACTTTTACCAAATTTGTAATAACTCAGCTCTTAGATTGCCAAAACTGATAGAATTTTTAGGGAGAGAACGATGTACCTCTTTACATTCTGGCTCAAGAATGTACGCAATCGTTTCAGTCTCCTTTATATATTTGAAATTGATTGAGATGGGTTCCCCACTTCTAATATATAAGGGAGTGTCTTATCACTAGGTTCCCTCTACCCTGCTGTGTGCGGGATACAACGTATCCTGCATCTATTTAACATGAGATTTGAACATATAAAATAAAACCCAATAGGTTGTGTACTGTCAGCACGCTAGCCACTGTGTTATTAGTAAAAATATTCCCAACGGTTTTCATTTATTTTACCTAAGCCATATGTAAAATCCTCTTACTTACGTTAGCGAAGAGAATTAATCCACGTTTCCACCGGAACCCATTTAGCGACAGTTTATCGCTGCGTATATCCTGCGACCTTTCCTATACTTTAATGAAAGAATGTAGAAGAAATATTTCTTTATTCATTTTTAAGTTTGTTTTTTTCAAGAAAATCATATCTTAAAAATTAGAGCTTAAGAAAAAAAATAATGATGCAGCTTATTGCCAGTCTACATCAAATATAGTAATGGTTGATAGTTAAAAAGTGAACCCCACTATAATCTTTCTAATTTATACACTGTATGAAAATCAGAGTTGCCAGATTTTATTTTAGGGAAAAAGGAATATTTAAAAGTAAAAAAAACGTCAGGACTCTAAAGGCTTCTTTCACCAAAAGCGAGCAAAGAAAAACATAATTCTAATTAATTATAGTTTTATTACTTAACCATTTGTTGGGTAGCTATCGCTAGTAATGTAAATTGTTTTTTTAATGGAAATATATACACATAATACTATACTTTTAATAATGATGGTTATTTTATCTCTAAAGTCATCTTCACAATATCTCTTTTCAAAAAAGATAGAGAAGTAGATTTAGCCTGTATGGTTAGAACATAGACAGAAGACCTTATATAATTTACATTCCAGTATTAAATAAATGTATGTACTTATAAACAATTTTCAAAGTCAAATATCGTACTACTGTACTATAAAGTTAAAAATAAGTTGACTCTTCAAATGAATAAAAAATATGCAGTGTTGCTACTCGCCATGACTTACTACTTACTATTCTACATGTCGCTCATTTGGTGCAACAAAGATGACTATTTTTGCACTTTTTCATATATTGCTTCGCACAAAGTTTTTAAAGACCTTCTCCATCCGTTAACGTATTTAACTTGTTTTTTAAAGCAAAATGCAAAAAGTTATCTTTCTTTAGTGTGGTAATAATATATCAATGTTAATAATATAAATAAGTAAATGTTGGTTATGTGGTTTGTTTAGTGGTACTGAGATAGAACGTTTTTTTCACATCGAGCGTTCGGTACACCTTTACCTTATAGTAAGTGATCACCGCCATCCAAAGCCCAGTATAACACCAAAGGAGATGCGTATCCGAGCTTTAAGGTGGAGACTGACGTGCTTTTTGAAGGCACCCAAGTCATATCGACCTGGAAACACTGCCGCAGATTCCTTTTTAATCATCGACCAAAATTCACCTGGCAAAACCGCAGTGCAGCACATACATACATATAAACAAAACTTACTTTACAGTACCCAGACTACGCGTACGTAACCCCTATAACGTCGCTTTAATTACTACGCTTAGCGACAATATATTGCTCTCTGTGAATAGAGATAGTAGTAATTAAACTGTATTTATGTAATCAAATGTTGACTGGAGTTTATTTGGTTGTTTACTCTGGGGAAACGGTTTTCCTTTCATGTTATACCTAATTTTCTGTATGGGCTGTTGGTATCGTGTTAAGGACATTGTTTGCTTTAAGATTATGATGGAAACATGGGAACCTAGTATTAAGACACTTGGTTCCCATTAAGATACTTCCGTTTCGCACTTTCCACCGTATTTGAGAGGCATTGCGTGTTGAATGTTTACCAGAACGAGGAAACGAAAATATATTTTATTTCCTTGAGTGGGAATCGATCCTGGAATCTGTCGCGCTTACAGTCGCACGCTTTTGTCTTCGCATATTATATTTATTAAAGTTTTATTTATAGCAAGTGTTTTGGAATCTCAAAACACTGTCTCAGTTCTCCGCTTCGTAACCAAATTCAGAACATTATATGTTTAATCGCGAAACGCCGCGTTATGTCTTGCCAGAGCGGGAAATTGAAAGTAATTATTTGCTTCAAGCGAAACTCAAACCCACAATCGACACGTTAACAGTTTCATGCAGTCCCACTAAATAATGATAGCCTTTGAAGATATATTCAAATAGATGGTTGTACCAGTATACATGAAGCAATATGTTATACTAGTAAAAAACTACACTCTACATCCTGCATATTGCAAAGTAAGCAGAGGGAACCTAGCATTAACCCCTTCTCTTAATCTGCTCATTTTTCCAGGCATTGCGTGTTGAGTAGCGGAACTTAGCGCCGCGCCTTGTCTTGTTACTAGAGCGATTAAATGAAAATAATTTATTACTCCGTGTGAGAATCGAACCCACATCCGCCGCATTTACAGCCAGATGCTTTACCGCTACGTCGGCTAATATTAAAATATATTATCTTAAGAAATATACACAATTTTTATTTGATATAAAACAAGATATAGACAATAAAATAATTATTATATTAACATAACAATAAAAAAGGTAATTTACAAAACGACTCCCACTCGGCAGCGGCGCTTCCTAACGGCATTTTAATTACAGTTTGTATTAGAACTCCGGTCTCTGAAGTAGCGTCATGAATTAAGCAGTTTTACTTGTGATTCGTTTCATAATATTTTTTTAATCTCTTCACGTTGTACCGTGCGTAAAGCCGGGTAAGCAGAGGGAACCTAGAGTTAACTGGTTTTGTTGCTCAATTTCTGCCCATTTTTTCGGTATATTGCGTATTATGCAGATTGCTTAAATGGCAGAATTTAACCAAGGAAATGAACATAATTCTTTCTGAAAATTAGTAGAAATTGAACCCATAATCGTCGTCCACAACTGTAATATATTGAAGTTATAGGATTTATCAACGAATGTCAAGTATAAGTCCTATAGATCAAAGCAGCATTGAATCCACATTTTGTTTGCCTTAAATTTTAGATATAAAATTTAAAATAAAACTTTTTCCCGGTTAAGGTCCCCATAGGAACTCAGAAGAGTCAAAGTTGCATATTGTCCTTAACATAAATTTCCTTTTTATACCTAACCGTATGTACACTAAACAGATTTATTTTAATCTAAACGTTTTCCGACATAACCAGATTCTCATTTAGCTGGTAAAATGGCCTCTACTATTGACAACTGGGATGTACGGAGCTCAAGTAATGTGGGTTTAATTAGGAACTTGCGGTCGGTAGCGGTAGATGCCATGTTCCAGTTGTTCCGCTAATTTACGATATATTAGTCAAGGAGAATGTTTTATTTTATATATTGGCAGTGTATTTATCTTTTTTAGCATTTTTTTTATTTATTTTAATAGTTTTCTTCTTTTTAGTTCCTAACATTTTGTGAGCAAGTCTAGCGAGGATGTCACGGTGAGAATCAAAAAGAACGTGCTCAGCTTGTTTGGGCACAGCACGTCGAACGAATGAGTGATGAAAGAATGGCAAAAAAGATTTATGATGGAAAAGTAAATGGCAAGAGAGGTAGGGGGAGACCTCGCTTGACCTTCGAACAGTATCAAATATACTGGGGAAAGGTCACGTAAAGCGTGATGTGCAAGCCGGTGTTAATTTATTTGAAGATTCAAAAAGTGTTTGAGAATGCCTATTTGAGTAAAAAGTCATTTGAATTTGAAATTTTTATTAAATCTGATATTCCAGACTATAATACCGAACGTTGAAGCAGAAATTGATATAATCCTGGCTCCAATTTTAACGAAATCCAATTCGACTGAATAAACTAAAGGATAACTAATTGATAATAAAAAGATGAATCGGAATTAAATACTTACTTAATTCATTATATAATAAAAAGTAGTCAATTTTTGCTTAATTCATTTTATAATAACTTTTCATAGTAGGTAAAAACGTAATTTTCCAAAATAAAATAAAAGGTAAAATACGTTAGGTAGCAAAAGCAAATGGGTTTTTAGGTCTACGTGACTTGCCTCCCCCCCTCAGCCTCATGGGTCAATCTGATTAAATTTCCAGGGGGTGCCTGGCTTCCAGTGGTCTACGAGGCTTATTGACAATGAAGCACATCATTTAAATTACAAATATTTACCTGTAGTTCTGTGTTTATTTGCAAATTTAATAATTTTTCAGAACATAATAAAATAAAGAAATTTATTAAAAAAATTGCCAAGCAGTCTTAACTTTAGCTTTGAGCTGGTCTTTAAAAAGTAAAGATTTTTTTAATGTTATTTTTGTTAGTAAAAAAAAATATTGGGCCCCAGACTAGTTTGGGGTGGGCGCGATTCCTTTAGCTCCAGTCATACTGAATCTTGATGACTTGCAGAATCACCATGACCTTCTTGTATTGACTCCTATTTTGAATTTCATGTCAAATCTTTAATTTTCAATGACATCTACATAACAAGCTGACTTCGAATGGTTTGACTTAAGTTGAAAAATAAATAAGAAACGCAAAACGCTCTGGATATTCCAAAAATATTTAGGATTATATAATAAACGTGGCAATAAAGACTCAGAAGTAAACAAATTTTATTACATAAAGTATTGTTGTTTACGCGGTTTGTTCTCCGGTTGTCTGGTGTACAAACAATATTATTATCCTTTCTATGAATTATAACGATGCTGAGAATGTTCCGTTGTTTTTCTTATCTTATATTTTTAGGTTAAACAGGGTTAATATACTAGGGTAGTTTATCTTGAAATATATTTAGTATTTTTAATTTCTCAGTCAAAATTTTAAATAAGTTTTAAATAAGGAAATTGAAAGGCATTAATTAGTACTTCGATTTAAATTATGTGTATGTTATCAACTTCTTATATTAAAGAATAATAAAAATTAAGCTTATATTTTTTTTCAGGTTCATGCGTCTAACATGGGAGGCAGAGGAAGACTAGTGTTAAGACACTCCGTTTCCCACTTCCCGCCAAATTCTGAAGGTATTGCGTGTTGAGTAGTGGAGCCCAATGTTACGCTTTACTTCGACACTAAACTGAAGAAGTCAAAATATTAAATATTTTATTTCCTCGTTTTGTCGCGTTTACCTCGTTTAGTCACATCCTTGTGGCCTCTACGCTTACACTTATAATATAAACTTTTTTTTTTATTTACTCGAATATTTGTAAAAAATAGAGTTATATACGAAGTATAATAATATTATGAGGCCGGTCGTGGCGCAGCGGCACGAGGTGTGACTGCAAAACCGACCGGTTGTGGGTTCGATCCCCACTCGAGGAGATGAAATATTTGCTTAAATTTATATTTCCATTTCTTCGCTCTGGTGTCGATGTTAAGCGCGGCGTTGAGTTCTGCCACTCAACATGCAATGCCTCCAGAATTCGGCAGAAAGTGGGGAACGGAGTGTCTTAACACTAGGTTCCCTCTGCCTACCCTGCTGTGTGCGGGATACAGCGTGAAGCTAATTTTTTTTTTTATATACGAAGTAGGTAACATAAATAAGTTGTAATAGCGTATAGGATTTCGTCGTAATTCAACGAGAACGTATGGCTTAGTGGTCAGTGTTTGGACGGTTTCCAAGAGCGGTTTGAAATCCTGTCACGCTAATTATTTTTTTCTATCCTAAATGTGGAATAACACTTTGAAAATGTTAAAAATAGTGAAGTAGATTTTTTTAAAACACATTGTTTAAATATATAGTTAGAAATGTGTCCTAGCTGCGTTGCAATTCAAATTACGTTAGTGTTATGGACAATAAGTTCCTTTATATAAAATTTAGTCGTAAAGCTGTTCCTGCAGGATTTTAAAAAAAAACTCTATATGCACTTTTCTACACTTAGCATGGATCCTTGAGGGTTCGCTAAATCTTATAATAAAATATTACTATCTATATATACAGACATAGACATATTTTTTATAAAAATAATTAAAAAAAAATAGTTCTTTTTCTTGGCCTACACAGTACTCTTATATACACCAATAACTCGTGAATAGCAAGGTAGGCTGAGGGTACTTATTGTTAACCTAACCTAACCCTCCGTTCCTCTGCGGATCTCAACGCTGCGCCTTCCTTTGTGAGTAGAGACAAGAAATAAGAAATATAATAAAAATCCTATAACACGAATGGGAATCAAACTGTACAAATTTAAGACTATACGAGTCTTAAATTTGATTTGATGATTATGAGAAAAGCAAGATAGAATTGTAAGAAATGAACAATTTTTTTTTTTACGACAAAAAGGATAAGGCAAATGAGCGTGCGGGTCACCTGATGGTAATTAATATAAGTGATTACCGCCGCCCACGACCCCGTGCAACACCAGAGGAGCCACAGGTGCATTGCCGGCCTTTAAGATGGGTTGGGCGCTGAAACCCGGCATTACTTGATGCGAAACGCAGTGGCATAAAGCCGCTACTTAACGCCGGTTTTAAATACCGGAGGTGGAAATAACCCGGTCGAGTCTGCCCATCCGTGTTGCCATTGTTGGCGACGTGACTCTACCACGTACTTTAGTCGCCTCTTACGACGCCACCAGTACCAGGATGATCCTATTCTAAGCCGGGATCACACGGCACAAAAATCAAATCAAATTAAAATGAGACCACATGGAAAGCACCAGCTTGCAAGAAAAAAAATTATTATCATCATCGGTCCACCCAGTCGAACGTTCTGAAGTAACAAATATAAAAAAATACAGTTGAATTGAGAATCCTTTTACAGAAATCAGTAAAAAAACCTCGTTTATGCTTCCTAAGCCAAATAAACAGTCTCTTACTTCATAGGATTTTCCAAAATAAGCTGGGCACCACGCCCGATAATTTCACGCGCTATTAAAATTTATGAACGGGCCTGTTTACAGACGAAAAAAAAATGACCTTTGTAGCCCTGAAACGCGGTTGGTGATAAAAAAGTCTATTTCAGAAAACTTATTATACCTTTTGATGTAAAGGGGAAGCCACGTAAGAATTATTTTCACGAATAAAACTGCTTTCATTTTCTTATCGTTGGATAGCAAATATATGTATTTAAAGCGCTATCGAATATGTTATAAGATATATTTATAGAATAGAAGATAGAAACTCATCATATTTTCAATTCCCGCCCTATAGTATTTTAATTTTTTTTTTTGCTTTGGTGTCGAGGCAAAATGCGGCGTTAAGTTTCGCCACTCAACACGCAATGCCTAAAGAGTTCGGCGAAAAATGGAATATGGTAAATCACTCCACACTACGCTCCCAATGAAAAAAAAATGGGAAAAGTAAAGGATGATTTAACACGGGGTCCGATCTGATTACCATATAATACGAGGGAGACAGCGTGGAGCTAAAAAATATTTGCAATATTTTTTTGGTAGAAAGTTACGATGATATTTAATAAAAAATAAATTACAGCCGACCAGTATTTTTAACAGCCTAAAAATCATTAGCTGTAGTCTTTGCAATTTAAAAAAAATAACGTCATTATAGACAGTTCAATATAATTTTTCATGTGAAGTTTCGAATTTTTCTTTATGAAAGTTTATTTTTGAAGCTATTAGAATATCATCAATTAAAATTTATTTATATTTGTATATATGTGTTAAAAATCAATTCGTCCTACTGATATTATTTTAATAAACACTTATAATATTATAATTCTTCAATTATAATCAAGTAAGTCGTTTATTAAGTAATTATTTTCTCAAATTATTATTATTATAACAAAATTTGTAGTGAAATTTATTGACAGATTTTCTTTATAAAAGATATTTATATATAAACTACTTTATATTACTTATTGCCAATGCAAAATATTCAGTTCAACTAAATAAAATAAAACCTGCCAAATCTCTATATCTTATAAAATAAGAACGCATTTCGTCTCTGTCTGGCCTTTCTAAGCGATCTTCTTCTAAACCACCCAACGGATTTTGATGCGGTTTTCACCATTTGGTAGAGTATTTCTCAGGGAAGGTTTATATATAGTTTATTATATGTATATTTTATTGTAATTTGACATAAATATGATAAATGTGCATAAAGTCCTACCCGTTGAGACACTTTCACGCATGCGCTGCT
>DWQW01010980.1:0-11743 GCA_018249695.1 Heliconius erato demophoon
TCAAATATCGAACAAATACATTAGATTTATTCAACTTGTTATAAGCGCAAATACTTTCACATTTCCTAAGGATGTCGCAGATATGAGGAAATGACTGTTGCATAAACAAATTTATGATATTACACTACTGTGTATATAGTTTACTTTATATCTAAATCAGTTTCACGCTGAATCCCGCTCACAGTTGAGTTGGCGAAGGGAACCTAGTGCTAAAACACTCTGTTCCCCAATTTCGGCCGAATTCTGGAGGCATATCGTGTTGAGTGGCGTAGTTTAACGCCGCGCTTTGCCTCGACACCAGAGCGAAGAAATGAAACTATAAATTTAAATAAATATTTAATTAATATCTAGATAATTGAGTTCTTTTTTTTCACGTTGTATCCCGCATATAGTAGGGCGAACGTGTGAACCTAGTATTAAAACACTCCGTTCCCATTAAAAATCTTCCTTCCGAATAGAGGAAGAAATAAAAATAATAAATATTTCATGTTCTCGAGGAGGAATCGAACCCACCACCTATCGTGTTTACAGTCGAACGCTTTTGCATCCGCTCCACGACTGGCCTCAAGACAGACATTTAATATTAATATATATTAGATTCTGGATTGTGTAGTAGTAAATTTTCCTCTTAAAATCTACTGTTAGTAAATTGAAGTTCTGAAGTTCAATTCCTGATTCGAGTTTACTCCTATAAGACGAAAGCTCGCATTATTTACACAAATGATTTTTTTTATAACACAATCAACCTCTTCTACAAAATTGTATTACTTTTATTTATAATTTTTAGTAGTAAACAGAAATAAGGATTGATCAATATGTCGCAAGTTCAAAAAAAATTAAAAAAAATATGCAATTTTAATCTCGATTAATATTGTAGTACTATAAAACGGGTTCATTAATAAACACCTTTATTGCAGGAAATGTTAGTTTTAACGAATCTTATGCAACGTTTTTAGAAGAATCAAACACACCGCCGCGCTACGATCTAAAGATTTGAAAAATTTAATACTAATAGTATATTCGTTTCTTCGCTCTGGTGTCAAGGCAAAGTGCGGCGTTGAATTCCGGCGCTCAGCACGCAATGTTTTGACAATTCTGCGGAAAATGGAGAGTGGAATGTCTTAATATTAGGCTCCCTCTGCCTAGCCTGCTTCATGTGAGGTGCAGTGTGAATCTGATTAAAATACCAATATGTTGTTTTCACTATATAAAAGTTAGTTGCGTTTTGATAAACTCAACTAAAATATTTTTCACAAAGTAGGCACCTTTTTAAATCAATGTTTAAATTTATTGAAATTCATTGTAAAATGTTTTTTGTTCATGCTGTATCCCGCATATAGCAGGGTAGGCAGAGGACACCTTGTTTTAAGACATTGTGTGTTGAGTAACTGAACTCAACGCTGAGCTTTGCTTTGTTGCCAGAGCGAATAAATGAAAATATTATTAATAAATAATAATTCATTTCCCCGTGTGGGAATCGAAACCAGAACCGTCGCGTTTGTGCTACATGCTTGTTCCACTGCGCCACGACGGCCTTAAAAGATAAACCTTTTAGAAAAAAAAGTAAAATGTTAATTTCAAAAATCAAACACAAAGGTAGCTATAGACAGTGTCATTTTTTCAATTGAATTAGTTTTGAAAAAGAATTCTTAAAATGTTATTAGAAGAATCCGCTTTATTTTTGAAAAAAGAGTTTCTTAAATTCTATAAAGAGTAATGTAGAGCGCGGTGTTTGCAATCGACATGCAATGACTCGATTCAGGGTGGAAAGTAGAGTCAAGAGAGTTTTGAACCTGAGTTTTCTTTATCTGCACTGCGCCAAGGCTGTTGTGGTGCACCGGCTCAACGTCCGAATTTATGCTAAATGCGAAAGCTGTGAGTTCAATTTCCACTTGTGGGGCGAATTATTTTCATTTTTTAGCTCTGGTAAAAAGACAAAATCAACATACAATATCTCTACAGTTGGACAACAAGTGTAGAATGAAGTCTTAACAGTAGGCTATGCTTACGTAAAATATTTTTTATGACTATGTATTGTGCATTTCTTGCAACAGCTGGCATACGCTCTTTAAACTAGTAAAAACACCTTGCATCACCTTTAATTAAGCCAAACTTTATCTTTACAAATCAGCTTCACGCTGTATCCCGCACACTATATGGTAGGCAGAGGGAAAATAGGGTTAAGACACTCCGTTCCCCACTTTCTGCCCAATTCTGGAGGCATTGCGTGTTGAGTGGTAGAGTGAACTCAACGCCGCGCTTGTCCTCGATACCAGAGCGAAGAATGAAAGAGCGTGGGAATCGAATCCACAACCAGTCGGTTTTACAGTCACTCTTTGTGCTCCTGCGCTACTTTACAATAAAAATATATTCTTATGAAGAAACACTAGTCCATAAAAAGCAGAGAAAATAGAAATTCTCTTTATTTTTAGTCTCATTAAAATAAATAGGTCAGCATTGCCAGCAATTAAAATTAATTATAATTAATCTATATCGGACGTGACGGGTTTTGCTCAATTATGCAGTCGTCTGCAGTGTTTCCTGCAGCTTGTGCAACAAACTGTTTCGCAGATCTTATCATGGGAACATTTGTATACTGATTTTGAGAGATAATTAAAAATATATTGTACAGGATGTCGTCTTGTAATTATTAATTGAAAGTAATTAAATTTATTTTTACAAGATTCGTTACATTACAATCAATTATTAAATATTTTGTATCTTTAGATATAAGTAATATTGTAGATATATTTACATTTTAAATATCTCTATATTTATAAGCATTCATCTTAATAAGGCTGAGGTTATAGGTGGCCTTTATCAGCGAGTCAGGTTAAATATGTAAATTGCAACGAAACTGCAAATATTCATAAAAAAATCTGCTTCACGCTGTATCCCACATATAACAGAATAGACCGAGGATCCGCCGAATTTATCGCAACATTTCGTGTTGTGTGGCGGAACTCAACGCCGGGCTTTTGCTTTGGTGCCAGAGCGTAGAAATGAAAATATATATATATAAATAATAATTCCTTCCCCCGAGTGAGGATCGAACCCACAACCCGTTATAGTCACACCCTTGTGCCCCTGCGCCACGACGGCCTCGTATATTACACTTATTTATAAAACTACATATTTTTAAATGAATGTCAATAAAGTTTGTTAAAATTCCACGTTTATGAAACGTTCAAAAACCAGCTCGCGCAAAGTAAGTATGTAGAACTGATAAGTGACGTATTTAGTAATGAGGTCGAATTTCTCAAGCCTAGTTTACTTTTGCTCATCAAGTTTAACGTTTTTTTTATTAATAATATTATGTTTTCAGCTTCACGCTTAATCCCGCATATAGCAGGATAGGCATAGGGGCTATAGTGGTAAGACACTCCGCTTCGCGCTATCCCCCGAATTCATTCAGCATTGCTTGTTAAGTGGCGGAACTCAACGCCGCGCTATACCTCGACAACAAAGCGAGGAAATGAAAATATTCAATTTCCGTGAGTAAGAATCGAACCCACACCTGTCACATCTACAGTCACAAGTTAGCACCCCTGCGCTATGTGTCTAATTTTACGTTAATTTACTAAAGTACTTAGTAATATTAAGAAAAAAATCCTTTTAAAATAAAGATAACAGCATTAAAAGCTTAACAAAATTAAGATAATCTGGAAATATTTTAAATTATTCGCTATGAAACGATAACCGTTGCAAAACATAAAATTGTAATATATATATAGGTATAATATAATAGATAGGTGTTTATTTAATTTCAGTAAAACACTGAGGCAGTATGGGTCTGTCTTCAAATATTTTTTAGGGGATTCTTTGCTGTAGTTTCAAAGCCCTAAATATATTATAAACATAGCACAGATAGTTTAATGTATTTTTTGTAAAGTAAAAATGAAAATTTATAAATATTTATATTTAATTTCCTCGAGTGGAATCAAACCTATATTCTGTCGCGTTTACACGGTTGCTTGTGCCCCTGCGCCACGATTGGCGCTAATTTTTTTTACATAAATAAAAATAATAATAAGCACTTCAATTACTTTCATAACTATTTATAAACTATCACAATAAAAAGCTTAATATAAAATACGCAAAAATTGAAAGTTCATTCCCTCAAGTGGGAATCGAACCCGCAACCATCGGGTTTACAGTTACACATCCTACTACTGCGCCACAACGGCCAACCTTGACAAAAGATAGTATTGTGATAACAGTATTAAGTTATGAGTTACTTTGGGCCACTAGGGTGTGTGGAACGCGGTCAGTCGGTCCCAATGTCGGTTATACAATATGGAGAAAAGCGGTTGCGTCAGTGGACGGCTTTATGCTGTAGTTGTAATGTTGTACTTGTATGTTTGTTTGTCACTTGTACGCTAATTGATATGGTTTTGCAAGCTGTTTTAGGATATTTAGTATTTGAGTGTTATTCTTGCACTCTGGAAAAATTATAAATAAATCAGCTGCACGCTGTATCCCACGCACAGCAGGGTAGGCAGAGGGAACATAGTGTTAAGACACTCCGTTCTCCACTTTCCGCCGAATTCTGGAGGCATTGCGTGTTGAGTGGCAGAACTCAACGCCGCGCTTTGCCTCGACACCAGAGCGAAGAAATATAAATTTAAGTAAATATTTCATCGAGTGGGGATCAAACCCACAACCAGTCGATTTTACAGTCACACTTTGTGCCACGACTGGCCTTATAAATAATTTATGAAGTTTATTTTTATCTATAATAACGTAAATTGTATAAAAAATAAAACCTGTTAGGTCCAATAACTTATAATCTGTATTCAAATATATATAATTTATTATTTTATGTCTGGTTAAAATTTCACGCTGTATCCCGCACACAGCATGGTTAAAATTTTATTCAAAACTGATACTGTTTAATTCTAAAAACATTTATTTTTGTTTATTTTTATAATATAACAGCTTATATTCTTCAATTTCTGATCTCGCGTGTATACAGTAATACTTATAAAATATAAAATTGTAATTAATGCATAAGAAGCGCCATGTGGTCAACTTGCTTGAACACTTTCCCCTTTTTGTTTGTATTGAGAAATTATGATACGTATTTTCATACGAAAATATATTTTAGTTCTTTTTCTTCAGCTTTACTCTGAATCCCGCATATAGCAAGGTAGCCAGAGGGAACCTAGTGCTAAGGCACTCCGCTCCGGATCGTAGCGGGACTCGAACCCGCGCCTCCTGGAAACCGACCAGGCGTACGTTTTCTAAATAAATGTAAAATATAACATTTCCTCGAGTGGGAATCAAAGCCACAGCCTGTAGATTTTACCGGCATACCCATGAGCCACAACTGGCCTAAATCCATACTCTAAAATTATACCAGCATTAATACGTTAAAACTTAATAGTTTTATTTGCCAGATATCCGATCGGAGTCGTATGACAGAGCAGCACCCGATAGCTTATATTACCTTGTTATATAAATCATGTAACGTTTGTTTGGGCTCGTTTCCACAAAGATCGGGTTCAAATATCAAATGCTTGGACAAGACACTGATATTTAGTAATTTGAACTTACGATGATACTTAATATGGTATTGGAACATATAGTGTTCAAAATATGGTATTACTTGTTGTTATTTTCGCTTACAGTGTTAAGGTTAAAAAATAAAATAGTATGGTTTATTTCTTGAGGGTCGTCGATACATATTTTGCATAGTTGACAGATAGAGAGTTTAGAGACTCCGCTGTCATGTCGGCGTGTTAAATAACACAAAAATTTGTAACTATAGAAACATAAAATTTAAAACGCTATCATTGTGTAGTTAATTATGGAATTATTAAAATAATTTTCTGTTAAAATCACCTTCACGCTATACCCCAGGCACTGCAAGGTAGGCAGAGGGAACCTAGTGTTAAGACACTTCGTTCTGCCGAACTTTCTGCCGAATCATTCCGTTAGTTGCATTCTGGAGGCATTCCGTATTGAGTGGCTGAGCTCAACGCCGCTCTTTGCCTCGACACCAGAGTGAAGAAATGGAAATATAAATTCAAGTAAATATTTCATTCACCTCCTCGATTGGGGATCGAACGCACAACCAGCAGTTTCTACATTCACGACTGCGCCACGACTGGCCTCATAATTTTCTATTAAATTTAAAAATAAATATTATTATAAATAAAACAAAACCAGTATGCAATTTCTCATACATCTGCCTTTTTCGACCTCCGCGCGGTTTCGCAAGATGCCTAAACTCGATGCTTATCGGCTTTACCGTATTTGGTGGCGGGAGTGGATAAATCCATTGTTATTAATCCCTAGACGCTGTCAAAGGATAATAGTAGAGATTCAGAAGAGATTTTTCAGAAAGTTAACGCGGTGGTTGTGGTTTCAAATCTTTACCATGAATAAAATTTTAAATTTAATAGAAGAAATTCAGTAGGCGGCAAATTTGTTTTTAATTTTTACAAGTCAACATAATTTTTTTTTGTATTTAAATAGAATTTTGGACGAATTTTTGTTTCATTGAAAGACAGTAAAGATATCACCAGCTCGGAAAGTCGTTAAGAAGAGTCGGCAAGAACCTCAACGCTTTACTAACGCTTGTACGACCAAACGTATTGGTTTGTCGCATATGTTTGCAATATTCTAAAGAATAAACTATTCTTTTATAGTTATGGATTCGATTACCGCTCAGGGGAAGAAATTATATTCATTTCCCCGCTCTGGTTACAAGACAAACGCAATGTCTTGAAAATTGGAAGGTGCGAAGACCATAACACAAGGTTCAGTCTGCCTACCTTGCTATAAATTGGATACTGCTTAAAAGCAAAAAACTCATCACTACTCTCTTCCTAACCCTCCGTTACAAAGATAAATAAAAAAATATAATGTAGCAGCATTTAACGGAGTGTCTAACACCTCCCTCTGCTTAGGCTGCTACAAATGGAAACAATGTGAGGTTAAAATAATATCGTAAAACATAGATATGTTAAAAAAATCTATTGAATAATTCTACACAACACCAGAAATGCTACCTGAGACAGAAGCATGCAACCATAGCCATTACAATAATTACCTAAACGTCAAATGCAAATAACGCTTTAGATAAATTACAGCTAAACAAACATTTATTTACTACATGAATCTCCTGCATTTTGATTATTATTAAAAAAAAATGTAAAATATACCCTTCTCATTACTTTTAGATCACGCGTAACCTCGTTTGTGCGGACTTTACGACCTCAAAAAAATTAAATTTTGAGGAATCTTTCCTTAGTTCTCCAAAACCGATGAAACTGCACGCCGAATGTATTCCACGTATTTGCGACTCACTTAGTAATGGAAGAGTTTTAAATATAGGTACAGATAAAATGAAACAGTCGTGACGCAGGGGCACGAGCGTGTGACTATAAACTCGACAGGTTGTGAGTTCGATTCCCACTTCAGGAAATGAAATATTTTATATTTACTTTTCTTCGCTCTCTCACTCACTGAAAAATGCAGCGAAAATTGAGGAACTGCTATAGGCTGGATACAGCGTGAAGCTGAACAAAAATGTTAAAAAAAAACAGTTAAAAATTGTAGATTTAAGTTTACAACCACGAGATGAGATGTTAACACGGTGTTTAACATTTAAATATTATTTCAATAATAAGAGGCATTAGTTATGCATGGACTGAAGGACCTCGATGTAGGATTACAGATCCATGTATTATTAATATAAGATAATTTGCCGAACATATTAAGTAATATTTCACGCTTCACCCCGTAATCGATAATACACGATTATCCCCGTAATAGTTACAAGAATTATGTATGATTTCATAATTCAAATAATTATATAAAAATATCTTTCTTTTTCATTGCAAACAGATAGATTAGATACAGAATATGTTGTAATGTTTTGTTTTAATATTATGAGAGTTTAAATAAACGACAAAAAAAGTTTTAACAAAAAAATATCGATTTTAAATTCGACCGATAATCAGAACCTAACTAAATTTTCATCAAACTACCTATGAAGTGTATCCTTTCCAATAAAAAAGGATCATCGAAATCGGTTGGCGGCATATTGAGTTATTCGTCGATTTGTTTCGCACTTACTTTATGCAAATTTAAGACGATTTATGTGGATTGTCTCATGTATATCAATGTTAGAAATGGATTAAATTAAAATGGGACCACACGGGAATAACTAGCTTTCAAATAAAAAAATAATCATCAAAATCTGTTCACCCAGACAGATGTTCTGAGGTAACAAATATAAAAAAAATACGGTCAAATAGATAACCTCCTCCTTTTACCAACAGAAGTCAGTTAAAAACTAGACACACGCCTGTGTGTCGTAATATGTCGATTCATTTCTGTAATATAACACATTAGTGTTATATAAAAGAAAAAATAAATATTTGCTTGTAATAATCTACTAATATTACAACTTCATAAATTCTATTGTCACCGTAATGTAATGTAAATATGTAATTTTTACTTAGTGATAATTTGAAAATGTTTATTTTATAATTTATATCAACTCTACATTATAAAAGTAATAGTTAATATACAATGAATGACTGTAAAGAGTCTCGTCAAAATAAAATATTACGTTCTATATTTTACAGGATTTTAATAATGACCTTCCTATAGCGAATATTGAAAAAAAAACTTATAAGTATTTAATAAAATTGCAAAACAAGTTTTGAGTTTTGAAAGTGATTTAATTACTTTTGTAGCTATATGACATAAAATTAATACCGAGTATAGAGCATTTTATTATTTTATTTTCATAATCTATGTTAATTTTTTTATTACAATAACTTATTGTCAATAACTGTAATAAAAAAAATAAAAAAAACATAACAAAAGTTACAGGACAGTTACTTACTTTTCGACAGATGATGCTTCAATATTAATTACTGCACAAAACACGCACATCGCACTTGATCACAAGAAAAATGCACTTCGTTTCAACCATATTCATAAAATGTTTAATAACACAATAATAATAATAAAAAAACAAGAACAAACAAAAAAAAACAAAAAAATATATTTGCAATCTTTCAAATATTTGACGTAAATAAAAAAAAACAAAAAGAAACAGCGGGAAAATTGACAAAAGAATAATTTTTAATCTGTCAAATATTAACTAAATATTTTAAATGGAATGTTTTGTCATAATAAATGCAAAATATATGAACATACTGTGTCAAATTAGTAATGTTTTCGTAAAGTATGTCATGCGGGTCGGACCGGCGGTTGCGTAACGCGTGCTCGTCGAACAAGTGAGCCAAAGAAACTGAAAGTGGTTCCCGACTTCACCCCACTCTACACAGTTAGGTAATAGCTATTAAGTATTAACATTAATCCTATTTTCTTATATGTACATCCGTTATTTTTTATAATTCATTTTAATATGTTGTCTTTTGTCATTTTCTTGTAAGAATTTACATTTTATATTGCCTTTAATTTTGCTTCAATATAAGAAGAATATGCATTTATTATATAGAGTCCAGCGTTGCCAGATTTTGTACGCGGGGGTACGCGGGATTTTAATCTCTTGACTGGTTAGAAACAATAAAATAAAATTTCTCAGAGTGCATGGAATAAGTCACGCACAAAATTTAAATCAATCAAAGCGAGACAATACCTGTCCACTTTTATACTTTTAAATCTTAGGCTAGAATTTGGAAAGTCTAGCAACGCTGATAGAGTCTGTTAACGTTCGTAATAAGGCTAATTTCAATCAAAAATTAACCTGAATAAATCAAATATTTTCCTATATTCAACACGCAATATCTCGATTTACCTCTAAGCTACCGTTTACCAAAAATAACTTTCATATAAATACAAGAAGCCGTCGTGGCACAGGGGCACAAGGGTGTGACTGTAACACGACGGTTGTGGATTCGATCCTCACTCGAGGAAATGAAATATTTAATTAAATTTATATTTCCATTTCTTCGCTCTGGTGTCGAGGCGAAGCGCAGCGTTGAGTTCCGCTATTCTACACCTTCAAAATTCAGCGGAAAGTGGGTAACGGAGTGTCTTAACACTAGGTTCCCTCTGCCTGCCCTGCTGTGTGCGGGATACAGCATGAAGCTGATTTATGTAAATGCAAGCACTTAAACTTTTCTTAAATACACCGACAATTGTTTAGTTTTGGTGACACAGTCCTCGGTTGGTTAGCCGTAAGGAAATGTTACGAGTTTGGAACTAATTTGAAGCCATTGTTCAATGATGTAACGTTATTTAATATGTTAGTTTTAATGTAATGCATGTATGTAGAAGCCAGTCGTGGCGCAGGGGCACAAAGTGTGACTGTAAAACCGACTGGTTGTGGGTTCGATCCCCACTCGAAGAGTTGAAGTATTTACTTAAATTTATATTTCTATTTCTTCGCTCTGGTTTCGAGCGCGGCGTTGAGTTCTGCCACTCAACACGCAATGCCTCCAGAATTCAGCAAAAAGTGGGGAACGGAGTGTCTTAACACTAGGTTCCCTCTGCCTACCCTGCAGTGTGCGGGATACAGCGTGAAGCTGATTATTAATGTTATAGTTTCGTTCTTAGTTTCACGGGTCATTTTTGTGGAATCTCCGCGATGTAAAGGTGAAATTCATATACATACATATTTTTACTTTTACATCATAGATTAATAGTATCTAAGGTGGAGTAGGTATTTACTGGTAATATGTATGGTAATAAGTGATATTGTTAGTAGTTATTATAACTTTTTTTACTATTGTTACCTACTGATTAGTAAGAATACATGCAGTATAAATAATACTATTAATAAAAAACCGGACAAGCGCGAATTGGGCACGTCCACCAAGGGTTCCGTGAAAAATTGGAGGTCCTTTTTATCTGATAACTTACTTTACCTAGTGGCTTTAATACCAAATTTTACCCTTTTTGTAAGGCTATTATTTTTTAGAATTTAGCCACAAATGTATAGTTTTCTGATTTTTCCTAAACTAGTGCTATCTGTAGATGCTATTCATTTTGATTCCCTTTATAGTGTTGAAATACGCATGTTTTTGCGATTATTAAGTTTTAATTTCAACTCGATATCTCCAAGCGTTCTTGAGATAAAGGACTCTTGACAGACAGATAGACGGACAAATAACACAAAATATATTTCATAAACCTTTAAAACTATGTGAAAGCAAAATATTTAATAGTGGCAGTAAACAATTTATTAGAAAAAAGTAACGAAAAACAATCATACGTATTTTATATATGTACTTACTTTTTGTCTTAATGAAAATGTGAGGCATTTAATACATATCCCAGTCTATACACACCCCTGTAGAGTTTTTGTGAGAAAATATTTTTAAATTAATATTAATATGATTTTCACACGAAATTTTATTTACTTAAAATTATTTCAAGTTGGCGGTCTACTTAAACTACATTAAAGGACTCACAAACAGAGTTGTCAAATAGATAATTGAGGACAACTTAATATATGTTTATACGGTGCGGTTGACAAGTTGTGGTTCTGACGTAAGGATTTCTGAACTTCGACGCATTGTTCATTTGGCGAGAAAGTAATCAAATATAAGATAAATCCTGTAAAGAAATCATGGCGTTGGTACCGTAGCTTATTATTCTTCTTATTTTTATTTTTTTATTATGGTGTTATGAACGTCACTCTGTCATTGGTAATTTTTTTTTTTTTTTTTTTATTTCTTAACACTACAGACACTTGGTCCGTACCCTTTTTAAATGTATTAATTTCCTTATCATATATATTAATTACATTATC
>DWQW01010981.1:0-11741 GCA_018249695.1 Heliconius erato demophoon
TGCATTACTATTTGTAGGTTTTACACTGTATTCTGCACATAGCAAGAAATTTAGTGTAAATACACTCCGTTCTTATTAACACACTTCCACATTCTGGCGGCATTGCGTATAAAGTGGCGGGATTCAACGTCGTACTTTGCCTCGTTACCAGAGCAAGGAAATGAAAATATAAAATATTTCATTTTCTCGATTGAGAACCAAATTCACAATCTTCGACTAGTATCATCGCGCTGGTTTGATGATTGAGTTTGTTCTGATGTGGGAGACTAAGCTCTGGGACACATACATATTACTAAAACTATCAACTTAGGTACTTCGTTTCTCCTATAGCCTAGGACCTGAAGATGGAGCTGGACGGTAGTTGAGAGTTGGTAGAGATATGCGTGTTTTTAGTTTTTATTTTTTCTTAAGTGACACGATATCCTCACAAAAAAAATCTAAGAAAACAATAAACGCTGCTGTTTATATATTTTTTTGCTTAAATTACACAAACTTACAAAGTAAGTATTCAATAAAAAAAAAACACCATACATTGTGATTTCGAAAATCAAACCGAAAGCGTGCTCTCTAGAAATAGCTTCATGACTATTACGAATGCAAATATGCGGAATACATTGTTTACTTGCATCACGTTGACGTTACTAAAATGAAAATTTCAACTCTATTTACATAGAAATAAAGTTGAAAACGCAATGTAGTGCAATAATAATTTTGCTTGAATTGTTTTGCTCAGGTATACCACAGAGACTAATATGCGCTGAGCTTAGCGCTTATGAGTGGAGAAATCTAAGGCTTCGTTGGGCCAATATCATCACACGCCAAAACGTTTTTGAGTTGGCGCATCGGCACTACGTTTTATTGTAAACATAACGGTTGTGGGTTCGATGTCCACTCGGAGAAATAAATGAAAATTAGGAGGAGAATCGAGTGTCTTGACACCAGATTGCCTTTTCCTGCAATACTATATCCGGCATATAGCAGTATTATCTCTATATATATAATAAAAGGATAGAAAAGTCGATTCCGTACATTTGAGAAAGACGTAAAAGAAAAATTGGTCGGGTAACATATCGATTATACGTAGAAGCCAAAAGACCACTCAGCGGAATTCTTATATATAATAAAATTGTAACTATTAGCTGTCTGTATTACATAGATGATAGAAGGTATACGAGAAGACCATAATATCCATAATACTAATACTTACATATCCATAATACTATTACTGGCGAAAAAAAAATTAAGTATTTAGTTGGACAAAATTGTTACAAAATAATATCCTTTCTTTAATCAGCTGAAACTTTAATTTTCTATGTATAGATATTACGTTAAAAATGATAATGTTAAAGCAATTCAGATTAGTAAATAAAAAGTTGTTCATTTATAGAAGGCGAAGCCGCGAGTAGGCCGATAGTACGAAATAAAGCCATTTTTTTTTATGCGATTTCCACTAATAGACAGAATTGTTCAAGAGGAAGTTATTATATCTATAGCTGCATATATATGCTTAATATAAAAAACTCAAGTATAGTCGCTCTCAGCTGTTGACAGTTGATAGTCTTATATTATAAATCTTTGATTTGTAATGTTATATTTCTAAAGTTAAAAAATAACGAAAAAGCCATCATCGTGTAGTCTACGCGTGCGATGTAGATGAAATATTAGTTAAAAATAAATAAATAATTGTCAATATCGTCGGATATTATCTATTAACTAATATTTTACAGTAATTGCTTAAGACCCCCATAACTCTAGTCAGCTTTATAAGCAAGAATAACTTAACAATATTATTGAAAGTATAACTTAACAATTGAACTCTTTCCAAATAGAGAAACATGTAGAATATATGTGTTAATTTAAAATTTTTTTAGACTATATGTGTTTTTGTAAATGTTAACCGCAACATATGTATATGTATATTTTTCAACATAAATAGCTCAACAACAGGTTAAACAAAACTTTGATAGACCAACATTGGTCAATACTTGGCCCAACGCGTTAAAATGGCAAGACGCAATTTCAATAACGAGTGTAAATATTATCTCAGTCCACATTCCCTCGGGTTCATTGCTAAGTTTATATAAAGGTAGTTTTTTTTTATTTATTTTATTATTCCTTATGGTTTGTATGGTTTTATTTTGACTGCTTCTTTAATTAATAAGTTATTTTTATATTAATGAACAAAACTTATGAATCAAAAATAAATTTACTGTTAGAATATGCAACTTTTTGATTTTATGTTGTAAGTAAATATTATAAGCTAATTTAAGAAAATTTGAGGCCATTCATGGTGCAGCGGCACGAGGTGTGACTGTAAAACCGACTGGTTGTGGGTTCGATCCCCACTCGAGGAGATAAAATATTTATGTAAATTTATATTTCCATTTCTTCGCTCTGGTGTCGAAGTTAAGTGCGGCGTTGAGTTTTGCCGCTCAACACGCAATGCCTCTAGAATTCGGCAGAAAGTGGGGAACGGAGTGTGTAACACATAGGTTCCCTCTGCCGACCCTGCTGTGTGCGGGATACAGTGTGACGCTGATTAAATTGATTTTATTTTTAATTTAAGGAAATATTAATATATACAGAATACCTACAGGACAAAAATAGAATGTATTTTTGCGGCAAAAAAAATTGTAATACATACATCAAAATACACGAACGAATTCCGCGATCATATAAATATCACTCATATGAATATTTATCGCTTTGAAAAAGAAAATTATCGAAAAAAATAGCGAGGGCCGCAAACAAAGGGCATAAATTTCCAATTATAATATTTCATACTTCGTCGGAAGGAATTTGATTTTCGACTTTGGGCTCATATCGGAGCAATTTGAATCCAAAATGAAATACGTGACTTTCGAACGGCATAGAAAATGTTAGATGTGGCAATTAATATAGGAATGTTATATAAATAATTGTTAACTCATCGTTACTCATCTTTCTTGAGATATCAGTTAATATATTCTAGATTTAGTTTTGATATTTTCGATTGTTTTTTGTGTTATAATTTTTTTGTCAGCTTCATGCTACATCCCGCACACAGCAGGGTAGGCAGAGGGAACCTAGTATTAAGACACTCCGTTCACCACTTTCTGCCGAATTCTGAAGGCATTGCATGTTGAGTGACAGAACTCAAATATACTAATTTCAAATATACTAATATAGAATTCCTCATTTAGGCCGTCGTAGCGTAGCGCTACAGTGTTTCATTTGAAATGTGACGGTTGTGGATTCTGACTCTATGTATTATACTATCTATAATTTCTCTCAATATCTCATATCTATATTTAACAGTCAAACAGTAAATTTTAATTATATAAAGAAGTTGAGTAGCTCCATACAATTGTATTCAAATATTTTTAGTTTAATCTTCTTAAGTATTTTAAATCTAGTAAAAAATAAATTTAATTAGAATAATGTTAAAAAACAATTTGGCATCTCTATCACTTTCTATGACCAAGTAACGTCATTGACAGGATTCTGAATGTAGGTAGACCGTTTATTACTTTATTATGTTTTCATTGTTAACGGAAATTCGGGGCTATTATGAATTATATATCTTTTGCAGACCCGGTTTAAACTTTGGGGATAAATCGATTGTTGAGGAGAATAATAGTTTGGAGGATACTCGAATAATTCATGTTATATATACTATCTTTACATATCGCGCGTTTGGTGCAACAATAGCGTATTTGATTTTTTTGAAATATTGCAGGAGAATGTTGTATCAATGTTTGTGTTAATGTACCATGTTAAAGTAGATGTGTTTTTTAGGGTTCTGTACCTTTTAAGGAAAAAAGTAACCCTTATAAGATCACTTTATGTCTGTCAAGAGTTTTAGGTATGCTTGGAGGTATCGAGTTGAAATTCAAACTATATACTCAAATAACGTGTATTTCGACACTATAAAGGGAATCAAAATTAATAGGGTAGTTTAGATTAAGGGCTCTGGGTAAGCTAAGTCTGACTTTCAGTAAATAAATAAATTGGGTAAATCACATAATCAGTGTCAGGAAGGAATGGTTTCAAATCCTACTATGTCAAAATTATATACGAAACTTTTATACATTATCGATAACAGCATGTTGTTGCAAAGTTTATGATAAGAAATAGTTTGGCAAGTGTTGTATGTACTCGATACTTTTGGAGGATCCTCGTTTATAGAAAATATCTGTTTTCGCGAGCTACTCGCTGGGATCAACTTTATGTAGTCGACCCGAGTTTATACGTTGCCTATTGGGGCTATGAGGCTAGCGATAGCAACTTTATTTTTTTTTATTTTATTTTTTTTCAGCTTCACGCTGTATCCCGCACACAGCAGGGTAGGCAGAGTAACCGAGTATTAAGACACTCCGTTCCCCACTTTCTGCCGAATTCTGGAGGCATTGCGTGTTGAGTGGCAGAACTCAACGCCGAACTTAACCTCGACACCAGAGCGAAGAAATGGAAATATAAATTTATGTAAATATTTCATCTCCTCGAGTGGGGATCGAACCCACAACCAGTCGGTTTTACAGTCACACCTCGTGCCGCTGCGCCACGACTGGTCTCAAACGCAACTTTATTTATACATATTTTTAAGAAATATTTTGTTTTACTATTTTAATTTAACTTCACGCTGTATTCAGCGCAAGAAGGGTAGGTGGAACTTCCCGGGTGGGAAACGAATCCACCGTCATGTTAACAGTCACATGCTGGGTACCTGCGCTACGATGGTCTCTTGCTTACACTAACAGCATGTAAATCACACATCACGGTGACAGGTCCTATGAATAAATAAATGCGCATATGTCACTGACATAATATTATATGTTCTATAAAAATATACTTTTTTTTAAAATGTCACTTCGAAACAAGCTGACATTGTACAAAACTTGCATCCGCCCCATTATGACTATACTATGACTTCACGAGCGTCCATCAAAGTTCGTAATTTTTCTTCAGGGGCAAGCTGCTCTCGCCACTTCCTGCACGGTGACGTTGTCAAGACCAGTCCAGGTCGACAGCATTAAAGCCAATTCGGAAAAAAAAATCAATTAAGGGCAGTTGCTTGTAGGCAACGGCCCTTATTGGGTAACAAGTGTGAAGTATTGTTATTGGATGATACATATCACTTATTGTAATTACGTAGAACCTCTTTCCGATTAATAACATTTTTTTTTTACCAGCCAATACTCGTTATTCGATATATCCACTAGCTGCGTGGCCCATATAAATGCAGTAAGCTGACGGTTGATACTGAGATGGCGACCCTGATGACGATATTTTACGACGCCAATCTTCCGTGCGCCTTAACGACGGCAACAATACGGGCGTTATATAACCGAATATATTTCTTATTGTCATAAGGCATAGGGAATATTATTCTTTACATATTTTTACATTATTTTGATTGGGGAAAGGCAATTAGTAAGTTGCTGAGCGTAAGCTTAAGTTATGGAGTAATCTATTAATGCGGAGGTTCTTATGGGGATGGTTTGAAATAATGTAGTCATTGTATTAAAATCGGGGTGAGAGAGAAAGAGAGAGAGAGATATATTATTAAAGATATACTTTTGTATGGAGGTCAAAGTTAGAAATCAATTAGTGTTTGCATATTTCATAACAGAAAGTAAATTGTGTGACTGTGTGTAATTCCTACTAAGCTACATGTTCTCATTAAACGTCTTCGAAATCCTTATACGCGTGTTACGTTGTTGATGAGAACGTATGGCTTTGTGGACACAATGCTTGAGCGGCTTTCAACAGGCGTGTGTTCAATATCGCTACATAAAATTTTTGATTTGATCTTTGATATGCGGACTAATACTTTAAATATATTAAGAATTGTTAGAGGCCAGTGGTGGCGCAGTGGCACGAGGTGTGACTGTAAAACCGACTGGTTGTGGGTTCGATCCACACTCGAGGAGATGAAATATTTACTTAAATTTATATTTCCATTTCTTCGCTCTGGTGTCGAGGTTAAGCGCGGCGTTGAGTTCTGCCACTCAACACGCAATGCCTTCAGGAATCGGCAGAAAGTGGGGAACGGAGTATCTTAACACTAGGTTCCCTCTGCCTACCCTGCTGTGTGCGGGATACAGCGTGAAGCTGATTTAATTTTTATATATTAAGAATGAATCCATTTTTATTTCTTCGCTCTCGTAACAGACACAAAGCAGTGTGGAGTTCCGCATCTCAATACACAATGACACGGAATTTTAGTAGAAATTGGAGTGTCTTGGCACTAGGATCACTCTATTGACTCTCCTAATTGCGGAATATAAATTTAAGCATAGAAATATATTAAACATTAACAAAATGGTCAAAGGGTTAAAATATATTATTATAAAAATGGTTCATCTACTAATTGTCGTCGCTTATTTTAAATATAATTCATCATTTAACTGTCTGATTCGGAAAAACAATACGTAATCAAGTCACAATAATTGACAGAAAATTGAGACTTAATTAAACAAAAAGGTTAAAACTTTGCAAATCGGAAATTTTAAAGTAGGTTATTATAATTGAGGCCAGTCATGGCGCAGGGGTACAAGGCAGTGACTGTAAACGCGACAAGTTATGGGATCGATTTCTACTCGACGACGACTACCGCGGCGCTTAGTTACGCCATTCAACTCACTAGACTCCCTCTGCCCTGCTATGCGGGAAACAGCGAAAAGCTGAAGTCAGAAGTTCAGTCTCAGTGACCTGTCATTGGAGAGGACTACGCTTAGCATTGGGCGAGAATAGGCACATAAATAAAATGGTAGAATTATTTTAGTTAAAAAAATCGTTTAATTCGCAGTTAGTAAACGCGACTGGTTGTGGGTTCGATCCCTACTCGAGGAAGTTTAATATTTATTTAAATTTATAATTCCATTTCTTCGCTCTGGTGTAGAGGCTAGGCGTCGCGGCGTCGAATTCCGAGACTTAACCCGCAATGCCTCCAGAATTCGGTAGAAAGTGGAGAATGCAGTGTCTTAACACTAGATGTTGTGTGCGGGATACAGCGTGGAGCTGATTTAATTTTTGATTTTCAACAATCACTTTCAGGTTCAGTTCAGTAGAAAAATAAATAAAAACACCATTTTACATATTTATTGTAAAATCAATGTATTGCATTTAATTAATAAAGTTACATCGTAAATAAAACTTGTTATCCACAAATCCTCAACAAAACAAAGCTATAAATAAAGATAAATCGCTAAAGCACTGCGCGCTGCATCTTTTATTGAGATGTATTGTGCCCAATCATCTGTGATATCTAATAGTGTTCTATACGGCCGTCATTTTTGTCATGTTTCAATAATAAATTGTAGGTTTATCTTTAAAATATTAACTTTTTTATAACGTCATTGTGATTGAATTCGAAATATATTTACTTTTTTCTCAAATTTGAGGTTGTGGGTTCGATCTATTACAACCGTTAGTGGCCGTGGAGAATGGAACTGTCCTAATGGGAACAGAGTGCAGTAACACTAGGTTCCCAGGTTCATTCTGCCTACCCTGCTATATGCTTGATACAACGTAAAGCTAAAAAAAGTTAGTCAGTGGTAAAAATATAAGAAAAGACCGCATAGCAGCTTCGTAGTAAAGGGAATAATTATTTTTGACTTCTTTTGGCCAAGACAACCATAGACCAAACGCCAAACGCTACGTCTCTATGAGTGGGAGAAAAATGTCGATGTAATGTCTTAACATCACTCCCTTTTTTTGCCTAACTATATATAAAATGGCACCTATGCATTTTTTTCTCAGTAAAATAAAAATATTTGACGTGTTCCTGTTAAGCTCCCTAAGTACTCACAATGTAGTTAATAAAATTAGATATTTTATGTTATAGACAAGCTTAGAGAACCACGTTATTGTGGACGAAATTTGAGTGTGAAACTGACCTTAAAAATTCCAAGAACTTTTATAGAATTTTTAGATTTATTCAATAAAAATATTAAATATTCGTCGCTGAAGTACTGTTCGTCGTACCGGGACACAGGCGTGCGACTGTAAACGCGTCGGTTGTGGGTTCGATTCCCATTGAAGGGAATGAAATATTTAAAATTTTCATTTTCGCGCGCTGGTAACGCAATGCCTCAAGAACTAAGCGGAAAATGGGGAACGAAGTGTGTTAATGGCTAACGAAATGTGTTTTAACTAGGTTCCCAAGTTCCTAACTTGTTATTTGTGGGATACAGGCTAAAGAAACACAAACATCACAAAACAATGCACAAAACAATATATACATCAATAAACCAAGCCTATTTCAATACTTTAACAGAACAGCTTTACCTTGAAATATTCAGCCATATATAAAGCAAGTGAACTGATGTACCAAATGGTGACCATTATGGGCCACAGATCGCTGCACCCAATGCATCTCAATAAAAGATATATCTATCTACAGGCAACGTTTTAACCATCGATCCTTATTTATAGCTTTGTTTTGCCGCGGCTTGTGGGCGCTTCTATTTACAGTGTGTATAGTGACTGCGTGTACGGTATTGTATGCAAATAAAGTATGCTAGTTCAAATTTGTTTGAGGGAAATGGAAAAAGAATATGTGAAGAGAGGTCAGTCGTACCGCAGGCGTGTGACTTTGATTCGATTCCCACTCGAAAACCACCACCAACCCACCATCTCACTCTTGTGTCGAGGCAATGCGCGGCGTCAAGTTAAGTCACTCAACACTCAATGCCTCCAGAGTTCAGTGAAAAGTTGGGAACGAAAGTATCATAGCACTAGGTTCCCAGGTTCCTTCTGCCTACCTGGCTAAGAGTATGCACTTGGTTTGGGTGATTTTTGGATAGTTTTAGAATCTATTAAATATATTAGGAACTTAAAGGTCAAATTTATCAACTAACAGCCTATTCCTAGACAAATTTTATATGGAAAGCAAAAAATGGGACAAATAAATAAATACATATACATCTGTTTTTTTTACTAATTAGTGACATTGCATGTCGATTGGCAATCCAATGATTCATTTTGGATAACATATTGAATTGAATTTAATTTGTTTTCAAAATTAAAGAATATGTTCCATTAGAGTAAGAGGCCATCGTTTGACTGTAAGCGCGACGGTTGTGGGTTCGATTTCTACTCGGGTAATGAAATATTTTCTCGTTCTGGTAACAAGCCAATACAACGTTCTGAGTGCTGCTACTCAACAAGGTGTCTCAGAATAGGGTGGTGCACGTTTAATTAAAATTTTTATCATTATTAACATAAAATTATGCATCAAATATTGTATATGTTAAACATCAATTGTATTTGGTTCTCTTCGATATATTAACCCTTGTTTTTATTAGATTCATGCTGCATCTCGCACACTGCATGGCAGGCAGAGGGAGCCTAGTGTTAAGACACTCCGTTTCCCATTTTCCGCCGAATTCTGAAGGCATTGCGCGCTGAGTGGCGGAACTCAACGCCGCACTTTGCCTCGACTCAAGACCGAGGAAATGGAAATAGAAATTTAAATAAATATTTCATTTCCTCGAGTGGGGATCGAATCCGCAACCAGTCGCGTCTACAGTCACACTGTGTGCCCCTGCGCCACAACTGGCCTCAATTGCGATGCTTGATGCATTGAGAATATATTAAAATTGCTAGCTTTTAAAATAAATTGATTCGATTTATATGTAGTTTTTAGGCAGCTACTATACCTGTTTAAAGTCTCTTAATACGATTACATAAAATATCATAAAAATACTATTTTAAATAATTTAATTTAATTATATTTTAATAAAAATTTTTTTTAGATTTGAAATTGTAAAATAATTCAGACCTTCTAAGAATCTTAGAATGCCAAAATAATAAAAGGCAAATACGATGTATATCACTGAAATAAATATAAGCCGTCTTGGCACACACAAACAATGGTGCGACGGTTGTGGGTTCGATTCCCACTCATGAGGATGAAATACATATTTAATATTTTAATTTCATCGCTCTGCAGCTTTGTAATATTACTAGAGACAATAGACTATAGATGTTTACACAACCAAGATGTCATTGGACTTTGTGTGTATAATAATATCAATATTTAACGAGTGACTTAGACCGTCTTGATTGTTATTTCTAAAGTTATGGTACCTTCGTAGAATGTCTAAGTCGTTGTATTTTACAGCTGTCACGGATGGCGCCTGGAACTATTAAGAAAGTAAATATTATAGATCTAATTTAACAGTTTCTATGATAGGATTTAGTTTTTATTACTTTAGTTCATTAGAAGTAGGGTTTTAAAGGCAATTTTAATGATAAGTGGACTTTAATATTGTATGTATGAAGAAGATTAGTTCTTGCGCTGTAGGTTTTGTTTAATTATATTTATTTTATAAAATACGGATTTATAAATTTGTTCTGAATTTTAGAAATTGCTTCTATGTTTTCTTTTATAGATCTGAGTAATTGAAAATATTTTTAAATTATTATTAAAAAAACGTAGAAAAAACTCAATATAACGGGATACGATGCCGCGCTTCTTGGAAACCTTCAAAAGAGTTCTGACCGTTGCAAATGTATGGCTATAGTTATTATCAGTCTATAACGAAATATTATCATGCATCAACAATGCATTTATTTTAACAAAAATAGTAATTCGAATTTTATTATAAGCATTTTCCAAGAAAAATTTGAACCCACAACGATAATTTCTTGACAGACTACTGCTCCATAATGTCATATATAAATATGTACATATATTCACCTAAACACCTAATATTACTGTAGGTAAACATGAAAATTGAGATTGGATAGGCTTGCGACGTAGGACGATGGGTCGAGCCCGAGGCGGTGTTCATAATCGAGTTATTATATAGACTTACATAGGTAAGTTACTTACATAGGTAGTATGTACACGTTTTATGTGTATAATATGTAATATGTCGCTACCGAAATTAAGGATATTTTGATTTTTATTTATGTATTGCTATTCGAAAGGTTTTATTGTTTAAGGAGAAAAAAAATATTATTCATACCATACGCCACCGGTACATTTGTTCAGTGTCTGCATTGGTTGTGGGTTTGATTTCAATTTAGGATCATTTAGAATCTAGTTCGACTCATCGCTGCATAGAGTTAAACATTCAGTGTTGAGCGTTCATTTGCAACTGCAACTTATGTGGAAAATGGATATCGAAGGGTCTTGACATCTATGTATATTTAATATTTATATGTACAAAAATATAAAATATTAATTTAAAAAATATAAAAATATTTAAAGTAACAAATTAGTAAAAGTAAACCAAGAATTAAAAACAAGAAAGGCCGTGTGTGTTATTACGTGACTCGAGACCATGTAATTATTCGCGTTTTGCCACAAAACAAAAGAGGTATACCTTTATTATATACTTTATTTATTATTTGTATATAAGAGTTCTTGTATACTAATATATTTTTTTTCAATTATCAAAAAATATTTAATTCCTCCACTGACGGCACTAAGACAAAATCCCAGCGTTGAGTTCCGCCACTCAACACGCAATGCCTCGAAAAATTAGGCGGAAAGTGGGGAACGGAGTGTCTTAACACTACCTTCCCCCCACTTACCGTATTATTTTTTAATATTTAACTATATTTTATATAGCTAAAATAGATAAACATATAATTTAAATATATATTTATATATGTATATATTAGCTTTTCTTATTCCTTTCATACACTTTTCCGCTACTGATACTAACTTGAGATGGTAATTTGTAGTTCACTAGCGTTACCGCCCGCGTCCTCGCAATCCGGCCTACGGTAAACTAATCCTGTAC
>DWQW01010982.1:0-11741 GCA_018249695.1 Heliconius erato demophoon
TGGTTACGTTTACTTATATTTTTTTTATTTAAATTAGTTACATATTTTCACAAACAATTTCCTAAATATATCTATAAGCATTCGTAAAGTTTAAGCGGGCGAAGCCGCGTCCGGGTCCGCTAGTATAACTATAAAAAAAAATTACATTATAAAGTTATCAGATATCAATTTAACAGCATCTTATGTTCATATCTTAACAAATCATAGTGTCAATATATAATTCTTTGTTTTGTTGTTCCAATAGCGGCAATGAGACACCGACGCACTGAACAAAACGAAAAGTCAACGGCCGGAGAAATTGTTTGCAACAAACCGCCGTAATAACTCGGCCGAACCATTCACAGACCGTCTTGATCAACCCTGGTATTACGTTATATGGCTTAATATCCTAAGCCGGTGGACAAGAGTAAATTTTGAAACGCACAAACTAGAAATTGTATAAAATGTGGCAGAGCACATTTCCATCGCCAGGGGAATTTGCACAAGGAGGAACAAGGAAGAAGCGGGGGCACCCCTTTCTATGGGGTGGACTGTGGCAGGGAGGCGTCCATCCGCCATACATACGTAGGGAAGGCTGTTTACAGGGAACCGGGCACGCACGCTGCTCTGTTCTACGTTCTACAGATTCAGGGCTGCGAACCGGACACGCAGGGCTGCCGCGTTTTTAAATTATATTCTTTTAAAATGTACTTTTAAATAAATTTTGTCGATACTTATATTATTTTTAAGTAAAAGTCAACGATCGTCATATTAAAATTAAATAATGTAGTTTATAACACTTATTACAAGCTAAGCATTATTGTTATACGAATATGTACCACATATCAGAATCATGTCTTTATAGTTTATTTGAGCTTTTAAGCTTGCTATTGATAAATATGATATAATTATAATAAGTAAGGACATTAAGTAAGAAACGTACATATTTTTTATTTATTTTATTTGGACACACAATAGTTGTTACATTTAATTACGCATAAAATTTATACAAAAAAATAATAATCGTGGCGCAGTGGCACAATCATATGACTGTAAACACGACAGACAGAGAGAACGAGGTTGTTGGTTTGATTCCCACTCAAAGAAATGAAATATTTAATATTTTTATTTCTTCGCTCTGGTGTCAATACATCACGCGGCGTTAAGTTCCGCCGCACAATTCACAATGCCTCCAAAATTCGTCGGGTAATGGACGGAACCAAAAAGTGTCTTAATGTAAACGGAGTATTTTAACACTGGGTTCCCAGGTTTCCTCTCCCTACACTGCTATATACGGAGGACAGACTGAAGCTAAAACAAAAAGAAGACAAACAATAAAAAATCATGAACAAAAAGAAGTGTTAACAACTTTATATAAATAGAAGCTAACAAGATTATTTACATACGAACCATCCCAATAATCTCAAAACATTTCTTTTTAAAATTTCATAAACTATCAATACAAGCATCTATCTATTGTACATTCATAGTTTAATAAAAAAAAATAAACAATAAATTTGAATATTTAAAATAATTTGAAATATTTAAATTATACAGTTTGAATTAACCCTAGCGCCTAGTCGCGCTAGATGACGCAGGCGGCGGGCGGGGTGGCGGGCCGCCCTCACCCGCTGGTCGAACGCGGCCGGTAACACGAGTGCGTCTATGCGAGGCATGTATCTTGGACGGGCAGATATAACAGAGAAGTAGCCCCCAGAACCCGGCTTGGAGCGGTGAAACACGAACGTTGCTCTACTTTTAGGAGTATTTAAATATGGTTGTTGCTGTACAAATATTATAACGTAGCGTAGGAGCACAAGTGTGTGACTGTATACGCGACTGGTTGTGAGTTGGATCTCGACAAAATTAAATTTTTAATATATGCGCGGCGTTGAGCTCCGCCACTCAACGCGCCATCGCTCTAGAATTAGGTGAAAAACGGACTATCTTAACACTAGGTTCTCTCTGCATACCCTGCTGTGTGCGGAATATAGCGTAAAGCTGTATTATAACGTTTTCTATAACCGTTTATATATTTTAAAATCATTTGGTATCTAAGATATTTTAAAAAATTAAACTAGAAGGCTCCTCCTAGTTCAGAGGCCCACCTCGTTTTGCTTATCATTCTCTAGCTATGCGATGAGTGCATCCACCTCGGATGCACAAAATTTATTAATTAGCATAAACTTTCGGTGAATTACAAATAAAAAAATGTAGAAATAAAAAAAAACAAATACAAATAAAATACAAATACAAAGTATAAATACAATACAAGTACAAATTTTATCGTTTGTCGTAAAATATATATAATGGAAATTATGAACGAGGTATGGGACAGCAAATTCTTTTATCTCAAGAAATTGTTTTATCACAATATATTTCTTAAAATTAAAGAGAAAAATCATGAGGCAATAGGTTTGGAATTAGAACATATGTTACATTGATACAATCTTCATAATATTTCATTTCATTTCAACACGTACAAATTAACATTCAGGTATAGAATAGCAATATATTTTTTTTTATATTATTGTAAGTATTAAACAAAGCTATCTAATTAAAGACTTGTTTATTTTTTTTTTAAATTGGTACCATTGAAAATGTTTGGTAGAATAAAAAGTACGTCACACATTAATAAATCGGCCCTAATTAAGCAAAGCGCAACCCAAATATATAAGACATAACTACACATTGTTATTATAGGATATACAAAGAAACATTCTTTATAGTAATAATTTAACTTACTCTCACGCATAATTTTCTAAACCCCTATGATACGTGAAAAAATAAATTGATAAGCAGTATATTTGTTAAACATAACAAAAAAAAATAATAATCAATAAGTAGAGCATACTTCAGTCTGAGCAGAGCTATTTTACATGTGCACGGACTTTGCTGCCCGCCCTACGTATTGGTAGGTAGGGTTCGAGAGTAGGTACCCAGTGAAACTGAATACATTTTGTAAGCCTTGTGTGTAGTCTCGAAATAGGAACACTTTCCATTTCTCTGGCAAGGTTACGAGTGAAAGTTGTTCAATTTTATAGATATACTCGTTCATGACAGTTTTTAATAAATATAATAAAATATATATTTTTGACTTTGTTGAAATTTATTTATTTAAATTTATATTTCCATATCTTCGCTCTGGTGTTGAGCAAAGCGCGGCGTTGAGTTTTGCCACTCAACACGCTATGCCTCCAGAACTCGGCATAAAATGGGGGAACGTGTGTCTTAACACTAGGTACCCGGTACTCTGCCTACTGCTGTGTGCGGGATACAGCGTGAAGCTGATTTAATTTTTTTTTTAATTTTTTAAAAATTAAATTAGGTTTAGATACGCAAAAATACTGATGTACTCGTAAGTGGCGTTTTAATTTTATCAATATTACAAAAGTAGCCCCACTAAAGACGTTCACCAAAATTAAAATAAAATTTTAAAAATAATATGCGTTAATTTAAGAAAAAAATATAATAATAAATTATAAAAAACACTTAAATATTATTTTTGTTTATTATTCCATTTATTGTAAATGTATTAAAGAATTATCAATGTTTTATTCAGTTTTTGGCATGCTTTTTAAACCACAGTATAGATATAAATGAACTAAAACGTTTTTTCTTTTATGATTTGTAGTCGCGTCACCATATTGATTTTAAAGACTGGTCCACCTAATTCAGAATCTAAATAGTCCAGCTAATGCATTAAAAGTTATGTACCTTCGACTACAATCAACTGTGCTGGATGCGATGGATATTTTTTTGTTCATGTATAAAAATAAAAGCCTCAAAACATCTGGGTTTATAATCAATTCCTGTCTCTATTGAGAGATCAGTTACATTATGGTATATGTATGTACAGACAAATCTGGGAACGAGACCTTAACCAAAGATGTTAGACTCAATATGGAGGTGTATGCTTATAGTATCCAAACAAAAGTAGTTGCAAGCAACGATCGCTGATTTAAAATAGGTATAAGTAGATTTTTTTGAAAACGTAATAATTTTTTTTACTGCCAACTCTGAGAAATTATTTTTTATACTTTTTTCTATTTTTCTCTTTTTTCTATCCTAGTATTAGGATTTAAGTAAAATTTATAATATATGTAAATATTATAAAAGAGTAGGAAATAAATATATACCACTTACTGGCTACGACGTAGCGCCCGTAGCAACCAGGACTTTGTACAGAGTTCCATTAAATTAATCCAATTTAATAAAAAGACAGAAATGATATTTATTTCTTTTTATTGAAGAAAAAAAGTATTTTTCCATCACATCTCAAATCTTAGACATTATGCGCACTTTTTTCGATATTACATTATTACATATTATGAAAATTATTAGTTTTCTTCTTGATCCTTTCTTCATATAAACCTGTGATGCTTATTGCGATAGTAACTTTTGAAAACCGATAGTTTAATCAATGACTGCCTACTGATATAATCAATATATATTAATTACTAGTATAGACCAAATGTCTTCTACGTTATAATGTGCATTATAGTCAAATAAGTTTCAATTTATTTATTTTCTTATAAATAAAAAATAGGATTATCTACAGGCCTTGATATTAATTTATTATTATTTATTTATTTTTTATTTATTTGATTCCTATTTTAACATTTATGAGTCTGGAAGGATAACTTTTCAAATGCAAGCTTCTTAATATCGTTCGTACTAATATTATAAAGCAGAAAAGTTTGTTTGGTTGAATGCCTAATTTCAGGAACTACTGGTTCTAATTTTGTATTGGACAGTCTGTTTGCCAGGGAAGGCTATTATAGATATTTTACGACGTTTTCATGCATATGACCAACAAATAAATACACAACGCTTACCGTTTGGCCATACGTCCGAATCCGTAAGTAATTTAAAGATATCATAATATATAGATATTATATTATTCAGTTGAATTCTGCATTTAAAGATATTATATATAAAACATCCAAAATGTAACAATTTTCTATCAACATTTGGATAATAAAAGTATTCAAATACAATAAAAAATTTTTGGACCACTACTTAATGGTTTAATAATAATTAATCAATTTTTATACATAATGATACGTATGTATACGTACGTTTTTTGAAGACATTATTTTATTAAAATTTTATTAATAAACATGTCGTCAATTAAAAAAAGAGATCTGTAGTCCTTTATTATAATTTTGTGTTGATAAAACAGATAAAATAAAAAAGAGATACTAGAAACTAGAAAATCTTTATAGAAACTTTATTTATACGCAAGCTAAGCAGAACAGCCTCAGGTTAATTCTACTTCTTGTATTTTATAGATTGCGAACATTTTTTAGGGCTCACCTTCTGTTTACGACCTTTCTGAGGAATTCTGGAAACACTACGTGTTGAGTGGCGTAACTCAACGTCGCGTATTAGATATTTTCCTAGTGAAAAATAGCATCCTCTGTAATATATGTTGTACGTAAAATATAGGTCTTTTTTAGCTTCACGCAGTATCCCGCATGCGGGGTAGGCAGAGGAAATCTAGTGTTAAGACACTCGGTTCCTCATTTTTCGCTGAATTCTGGAATCATTGTGTGTTGGGTCACGGAAGCCAACTCCGCGTTTTACCTCGAAACCAGATCGAAAAATATTGAATACGTATTTAATTCCTTCGAATATTTAATTTCTCAAGCATTTCAGTCTCGTATTTAATTTCTTCGAGTGGGAATCAAGCACTACCTTTCGCGTTTACAGTCACACATTTAAGCCCCTACGCTACGACTGGTCTATAATACATGTAAGTACTTTACTAAATATAATTCTAAACACTTAAATTCTACTGATAATTTGCAAATATAAAATATATATTTATAAAGATCATTGTGGTGTCGTAAATTTTGATGGTTGTGGGTTCGATCGACACTCACTTTGGAAGGACAAAGCGATTCGAATTCAATTAAAAAGTGGAAACTACGAAAATGAAAAATAAAATAAAATTTTATTAGCTTCTAGCAGAATTGGCTGTATATTTCATATATTATGTTATCCAAATATCATTTGGTTTCATTTGGATAACATAGCCACCGGATAAACAATAATCACCTTAAGTACTTGATACGTGTAGATCAGGGTATACCTTAAGTTTAACTTTGATAATAAAATAATTATATACAGATTTACTTATTTAAATATAATTATGTTAATGTTATATGTAAAATCATATTAATTTATTGTACTGAATGATTTGGGAAAGTGCAAATTTTTCTTTTAGTTTTTTATAATTATTTAAAATTTCATAATGATAAAAACTTAATTCGCGCATATTACGAATTCTTAGTATTAAATACACTTAAAGAGTTTGACTTATTCCACTCCATTTTCAGAGTTTTATCTTCAACCCATATTTATCATGTGGAGAAGTGATTTTAAAGAAAAACGAAGAAAGCATTAATTTATATTTAATTTCTACAAATTGATAGCGTTGTTTGACCAAATAACGTCACGTAAACCAAATTACAACGTTTTTTCGATAATAATCAGTCATTATCATTAATAACAGTCACCAGTGGCGCAGGGATCGAGCGATTGGGGTCCCGAGTTTAAAGTGTGGTTAAGATAAAAATATATTGAGCATATCAGTTTGTCCCATAAAGAGTAATAACGAGGCGTCCGCAATAAACATCGTCGGGGCTTGCGTTCCAAAAGGCAAATCTGTAAATTGAATTAAGGGCCGCGCATTTTTCGGACACAGGCGTCCGGGGCGAGCGAGCCAGCCCTTCCGCCGCGGGCTTTCGCCCCCGCATTGGAAAATTTTCTCTCGAAAATTGAAGATATTTCGTGCCTTCCTCCCCGGGGGCGACTCGTTCCTCGACACTTATGGTCGGCGTCCTCCGGGTGTGCAGGAGGCTTTTTACATAAAGTCCATACGTATAGGTATCGATCGCGGGCGGCCGGACAGGGTGTACGCAGATGACGGCCCCTGCCTCCCCCCGTACGCCCTCATTTCCCCCTTTCATTATGTAAGTGCGTAACGCGTGCTCGCGCGGACCTGATTAGGGAGCCTCTTTTTAACTGACCCCCTCGTTCCGTGGTGATTAAACTTGGTTTTGGAGTGTCCTGCCACGATTAAGTTGCGATGTAAATATCGTTATTTTGCAGCGTCTGCAGCAATCGCTTAAACTTAGCTTATCGATATTCAAAAAAAATTATATAATATTTTTTTTATTATATTACAACTAGCGGAAATATTGATGATGATTTATCAGAGAAAACAAAAATTATTGCATAACATTTAAAAAAATATATTTTGATATTATTGAGCTTTTAGTTTCTATAATCGGTAATGTCATTTAAAAAAGTTATTAATTACCCAACAAAATCACAGGTCATCCCATTTATAACAATAAATATTTATTTAACAATAAATCGACCGGACCGTCCCTAAACGAGCCCGAAACTTCTTTAGATGCGATGAAAAGGGGTAGATCTCTATTAAGTATTCCGAAAGACGAATTGTACAAGAAAAGCAAAGTCTTGTTTAAAACTGAAGATTTCAGCTTATTCAGAACTTCCTTAATAATCGGACAAGATGGAATTTTTCAATAAAGATGTTTGGCGTATCTCTTATCATTTATAAATGATTGATTTTACAGTTCAGTTTTTTTGTAAGAAGAAATGAACAGTTAGGGAGTAAATCTATAGAGTAAAGTACACGGGATAAAAAATATCAATATTATTCACATTATTTCAACAAATGAAGTAAGTACTAAAATTATACATTGAATATGGACATAAGAGTCAAGTTCAAATGTTAAATATTTCATAATATTAAATATTTCATTTCTTCGAATGGGAATCGAACCCACAATCGCTTTTACAGTCGCACTTGTGTCCCTGCGCCACTACTGGTCTCAACTGGACTGACGTCTTTGGCGAAAGTTGTTTAAAGTAATAGGCATTTCTCATTTACATATTAAAATTAGAGATCTAGAACATTTGAAGAAGAACCATTATGGTTCTTTCGTTAAGACAAGGTTGCAGATATAAGGAAATGACAGATTTGCAAAAGAAATGAATTATGGTCGGCAGTACTCGTTGATGAATATGGCAGTATAGGCGCAGTAGGGCTGCGTCTGTTGTAAACGAGATGGTTGCAAGTTCAATTTTCATTCACGGGGAATGACTATATTTATTTTTTTATTTTCTCCCGCTCTGGTAATTCAAAACTAATTCATAAGCATAAACTAAAATTCCACAAAATCTTGGCACTTTTCAATGATAATAGATAGTAAATGGAAATAGAAATTAAGTTACTGGCAGCCCTAAGTGATTATTAAAAAATTGTTTTATTCTGATATCGGAAAGTTGCAAACTACAACTCGTATGCGTATTATATTTTATTCTCTTATCATAATTCTACCTGAACGGTACTTCCATACATATATCTAATTTAAGTAGTTTGTTTTATTTTATACTGAATTTAACTTTTGCTAATGCAGCATTTTATAGTTTCTTATAGTGTAGCTGGACTATTATACCTAGTTCTTCGTCAGATATTCTAGATCTTTAAACTTTATATGTCAATGAAAAATTCCTATTAAGTTGATTTTTTTTTATTTCTTATAGTTTAGCCGGATCTTTATTCTTCTGGTTCTGCATTAAGTGCGCCAGGTTTCAAAATCAAATAATGCCCAGATCCTGCCTGATCCTGATAGATACTATAAAAAAGTTACAACCCAATCCGTCTAGTAGTCCAGAAGATGATGCGTGTGCAAGCAAAAATTTTAAAAAGCATAGATTTATGTTCTGTTATTTTTCTTAGATCACCCTAAATCACGCTCTTATTAATGTTTAATTAATAGTATACATTGTATTATTAGTGGGGAATGGGAGTGTCTTAACACTGGATTCCCTCTGCCTGCCCTGCTGTGTGCGGGATACAGCGTGAAGCTGATTCTTATACATTGTATTATAAAAAATTTGAAGCGAGGCTCGAACCCGCGCTTCTTGGAGTTCGGTAAGTAAATTTTAATAACACTTTAAAACATTTTAAAATTTAAACACTAACATTTTGAAAGTGTCAATTATTTTATTTAACATAATTAATGCTTTTGTAAAAGCGAAGGCACAGACATTATTATATATCTATTTATATATTCTAGTAAGTATATATTTTTGTTTGTGTTTGTTGTTGTAAATATATTACAAGCTGTTTGCATGTTGACTAACGTAAATATAATAACGTAACGTATTATAAATTATGAAGACTTAAAAGGAGCTGGAAATGGTTCATGCAACAATAACAAATAACATTGTATTTTTGTTTCCAGCTTTTTACTTGGCTGGAGACGCTGGCGCGTGTCTTGATTATAATTCTTAAAGGTATATTTTTGTTCGGTGAAGAGTTTACACATGCGTCTTCTATAATGTGAAATAGAGTTAGTACATTATGCTTGATAGTTTTGTATTGGTTATACTATATTTCTTTTTTATCGAAATAGTAATTTATTATTTATTATACTTATAACAATAACATCTAAAATATATACTTAACATTTACGTTTACATGTACATTTACGCTATAACATTTTTGTTTACTTTTATTAGGGTATATTCCAAATATTCAATATTATTTGGCTTAATATTTATGTTGTATGATTATGTTTCTGTTCGTTAACTTTAAATGAAAAATAAACAATTATGTGGTAAACTTTAAAAATGTTTAATTAACAATAAGCTATTATTTTTTTATTTACTTTCCTAAAAAGAAGATTACGATGATTACTTCGTTTTAGTAAAATAAATGACTTATAATGCCATCTGGCGGGAAAGTAATAAATTTTAACGTTAATTTTGTGACGCGATGTTGTCTTTCAAAGCACTAATTTAACCATATTTTTGCTGAGCTTTGAATACAGATGGCGCTCTTACAAAAGCTCGAAGCTTTAGACATTAATTAAAGATTTTTATACAAAAGGCAAACAAGATTAGTCTTTTTTTTTGTTTTATATATTTTTCTATTACTGCTTAAAAACATAAAAAGAAAAAAAATATCGAAAAATCCTCGACAAATTTGCAAAAAAGTAATTTAAATTAAAATTTAAATTAAATTAGCTTCACGCTGTATCCCGCACACAGCAGGGTAGGCAGAGGGAACCTAGTGTTAAGACACTCTGTTCCCCACTTTCTGCCGAATTCTGGAGGCATTGCGTGTTGAGTGCCAGAACTCAACGCCGCGCTTAACCTCGACACCAGAGCGAAGAAATGGAAATATAAATTTAAGTAAAAAAGTAATTACATCATTAAAATAATTTCATGATCGCAATTCGATATACAGAATCATTTATTTTTTTCGAAACGATAGGATTAACAACATGATCCCGTTCATCTTCGAGGCTTCATTGGGAATTTTTTTTTTAACTCCTTCGATCACCCTGGAGTGCCCCTGTGATTTTATTTGGTTTGATTTGATTGATTGGACACATAAGTTTGTTGAATTTATTAGTAAATTTTTAATTTTGTTGACATAAATTATTGATGTTACTGTATTATTGAAATCTTTAAGTGTGTGAAAAATGTCTAATATAAATTTAAAATTATAATTTCAAGCAATTGTCATTATTTATTAACTTCCATATGTATAGAAATAAACCTTTTTGGTTTTTGGATGTTACGTATATGATGTTGTATTAATTTCTTAATAGTAATAAATAAAAAAAATAGTGTTTATAATTCGGATTGATTTATTGATTGAGGAGTGGGTTCCGAAGAAACAAAAGAAAAAATGTGAAAATAATAATTGTTTCAACGACTATAAATCGCTGTAATATACCTGGACCCGTTGCTTAAAATGAAAGAATATGAAAGTACCCTGGAATTTCTTTTTGTATTTCTATTCAACGATACTCTATTTGATGTAGATTATCTATTTTTTTTTATTTTGACGAATGGGGATTTTTGATTAGGTATTGTCATCTTTTTCGTGACACTTAGAAGGTTACGAGTTGATGCGAGAATCTTCAAAATCAGCCTTTAAAACGCCGCGAAGTAACATACATTCATACATAGACTAATAAACATATTAACCTCCTTTACATCGCGCAGTCGAGCAAGAATTCTTTGTAAAAATTATACAGCATATAGATGGCTCAAGTAATGTTTGACAGAAAAAATGACGTTTTAGATTGGATTGTTAAAAAAGACAATAGAATCCGACTACATAAAACAAAAAATGGAAAATATTTTTTTTTATTTTGTCAATAGTAATAATCAATACAAATCTTAATATACATATATATTTTTTTCTAACGTACAAGGATCGACCTAATCTTTCTATTTAATATAGAACAAAAAATACCTATTTTAGACACAACACAATAATAAAATATATAAATTGGCAATATTTAGCTATTGATTAATAAAAAAATGTAAAGTGCATGTCTTTTTTCTTAGGTTGTCCAATGACCTGGAAACCATAATATAAGCATTTATTATAAAAAATCATAAGGGCAGCAGTTACCCTTGAGGTCTTTTTTTATCACAGATTATTTATTTTTCTTGAGAAATTACATTTTACATAATAGCGGAGTTTTCGTTGGAAACGATATGTAAGAAATAGGAATGTATTTAAAGACACATGTACATAAAAAATCTAAATCAATCCTATTTCGCTACAGATCAATATTTCTAATAAAAATTGTAATGTAAAAAAATATATATAAAATATATATATATATATATATATATATATATATATATATATATATATATATATATATATATATATATATATATATATATAT
>DWQW01010983.1:0-11740 GCA_018249695.1 Heliconius erato demophoon
TTGCGATTCAGACTAAAGTTATTGAACTTTAACTGAAATGGGTGCCACGTCCTAAGTTTGAAGTGTATGAGGGTACGAAGTCGAGATTTGCATTAAAATTCATTTAGTTTGGCGTGCGGCCAGGGCCAGGGCAGACGCAGTCGACTATTTATATTATAACATATTCGGTTTAATTGTAACAATCCTTTGAGTGGTGGCGCATAAACTTATGTATAATATAATTGTTTAACAATGTTAGTACTAAAGTTAGCGATTTAAGCTTACTCATAATGTTGTTTATGGTTATTCTTATTTATTTCTATTTATTATTCTATTACTATCTTATTCTATTAATTTATTTAAATTTATATTTCTATTTCTTCGCTCTGGTGTCGAGGCAAAGTCGAGGTTGAGTTCTGCCACTCAACACGCAATGCCTCCAGAATTCGGCAGAAAGTGGGGAACGGAGTGTCTTATCACTAAGTTTCCTCTGTCTACCCTGCTGTGTGCGGGATACAGCGTGAAGCTGATTCATCTATTTTCTTATTTATTTCTGTTTCTCAACAGTGCCGTTCACATAATAAGAACAGTGTATTTCTTTTAAGAGCTACACATATAAACATCGTTACAAATGACAACTGTTAGCCTTAATATATTGATTTTATAACAAAAACGAGGGGTTGGTTGCAAGCGGGGTGAACGCCCCTGTCACTGTAGATTCGCCTTGCTACGCCATATTGGTTGGGGCTCCCGCGTCGCTAATGGAGTACCGACGGCTAAAATATGAGCCCATTCTCCTCTCCATACGTTGAAAAACAGCCGGAACTCGAGAACTCATGCCCAAAGTTAAATCTACCGTAAGTTTTCTCGTTTTTATAACTTCGATGTGATTCTTGTTTGTAATAACTCGAGCATATTATGTTGGTATTATATAGCTCTCATTATAATGGAATAATTAAAATCGAGAAGAATAATTATTTACGCTCAGACATGTTCTCGCTAATATTGTTGTTTGGATTGAAAATATGGTATTCGAGAGGCCGGTCGTGGCGCAGCGGCACGAGGTGTGACTGCAAAACCGACTGGTTGTGGGTTCGATCCCCACTCGAGGAGATGAAATATGTACTTAAATTTATCTAGCTCTGGTGTCGAGGTTAAGCGCGGCGTTGAGTTCTACCACTCAACACGCAATGCCTCCAGAATTCGGCAGAAAGGAACGGAGTGTCTTAACACTAGGTTCCCTTTGCCTACCCTGCTGTGTGCAGGATACTGCGTGAAGCTAATTTATTTAATTTTTTTTTGATTGAAAATATTATGTTATATTAATTGAGAATATTTTAAGCATTTTAAGATGATAAACATGTTGATGTTTGATGATAAAAAATATAATAATAAGTGATTTTAAACAAATCTGTCTTTCTGTTTCTTTTAGTGCATGCTAAACTACTGAAATAAAGTATAATATTTTTTGAACATCAAGCACTCATAATAGACCAACAATACTCTAACTCAATACTGGAACATAAAAAACTAATATCAATGAGCCTTATAAACTTGAATATATTTTTAATACAATATAATATGTATATTTTTTTTAACTGACCGTGTGATGAGTTTTTTTTGTTAATGTATATATAAAATGAAATTAGATATTTCATTTTATATATACATTAACAAAAAAAAAAGTAAAAATAGAAGATGAGTTACGCAAAATTTATAAAACGGTGTCTTAGCAAAGGTTGCACAGCTGATTGTTCAGGTCTCTCACTGTATCTTCACATAATGGAGGAGGTAAATATTTGGGTCCAGTTCCTAATAGTAACAGGTAATAAACGGTGACAGTCGGTGAATGCACATAAGAGTATAGGACGTAGAGTGCACACAAACGAAGATGCGGGCGACAACTATTTTGTAAATAAAATTCAAGAGCTAATACACGAGATAAAGTTGCTGCGGTATGATTGGCTGAGTTTTCGATTTTTTGATAGATTTGGTTCTCCAAAAATATCGCCATAAGATTTTATACGTAGATATATTAGATACGAATATCAGTTAACCCCAACAGTTGCAATCCATTTTAAATTATAATCCCTTCAGTCTTATTTTATTTGATACTAAATAAATACTATACTAATCAACAATGTCTACTACAATAGTACCGCAACGAGGGTAGGGGACATCTGCACTATAGTGTCAGTGTCGACTGCCACACAACCTGTCAAGTCCAGAACGGTGGGAAATAAAGGAAAAACTAAAAATATACATAGCTATGAAAAATATAACCATAGCAAAGCATATAATAATCATAAACATTAACAATTTTGTTTTTTTGTTTTTTGGTTAAAGATATTTTTTTCCACAATATTTTTTTATAAATTTGATCGACATTTATCTATTTTATGAATAATATTGTTTGTTTTTTGAAAAAAGAGATATTAAATATATTGTCTAATTCTAAAATTGGTAAGGAACCCTCGGCAGGCGAATCCGCCTCGTACGTGACCGATTTTTTCTGAAAATAAATCACAAATAAAATTCATTATTTGAAATAATTTAACCTACCTACACATTTTTATAATGTGTAATAAATAAGAATGTATACGTAAATAATAAACTTTACTTATAAATAATCAATTTTTCTTTAAATATTTTTCAAAAATAAATTATTCACTCTGTTATACACCCGTAAATGTTTTCTCATGGAGTCTAAATAATACGATATAAAAGAGCAATGATTGGTAGGGCACTCGTGCACAGAATCGTTTAAAAATCTGCGCGATATAAGAGGATTTCGAGGGGAGTTGAAAGTAGCACTTGTGACTGCTAGCTTTTACGTCACAGCTCTCAAACGTATTCGAATGCTTACGATCGATGTTGTCTCTAAAGCAATTTTGTGCATATCGTAAAAAGTTGAGGGTGTTGCGGCGTGGCGACACCACGTCTGACTGTAAATGCGAGGATTATGGGCTTAATTCTCATTGTGGATGAATATGAAGTGCGGCGTTGAGCTCTGAAAGTTAACATGCAATGTCTCGAAAATAGGATCAGAAGTGGGAAGAACTCTACTCTAACATATGGAAAATAAATACAATGTGTACCTAATAAATATATAAATCAACAGATTAAGTAAGTGATACAGTAAAAAAATCTTCATTACAATAAACAAATTCATCCATGTACTTACTGTTATATTAGTCAATAACAAACATGATGTTTTCACTGAAAATATGTAAAATGTCGATAATACAATAGTATTATCCTTGATCAAATATTTAAAGAAAGTTACAAATTTTAAATTGATCCCTTGATAAAAGATATATGAAACTGAGGTGAAACGTGAAGCTGATAATAAAGCAATCTAAAGTATGGAGTAACAAATCAATTTATTTAAATTCTACACATACACTCTATATTATGTATGCAGACTCTGCGTTTCATTAGGTCACTTTAACGTGGTACATTATTACTATAATTAAATAGTAAAAAAAATATCATTGTATACCAATAAAAAAGTCATGAATACTGTTAAAAATATTATAGTGTGTTTGTATGTTTGTTTCTACATATCATTTAAATTGATATTTTAATAGGCCAACATGGAACATATGGACTTAACAGATTGCAAGCACTTTTGATTGGCACATGTAATGTAGACGACGAGACGCAAACTTTCCAACTAAAACTCAAAAACTATTCTCAAATAAAATACCATCATATTTTTCGCGTGCAAAAATTTGATATATCGTGCACATCATTTTAGAAGTTAGTACTGTAAGATTGTTTGAACGAGAGAAATTCGTTTTACTTACGAATAATATTCTTCTTGCGAGTTATATCGCTGAATAAAAATGGGAGCCGGGTGCAAGCGTTTCATATGTAAATGGCCCTGTAATCTTTGGGAGCTTCGTACGACAAGACATCGATCGGCTATGGATCGGGGGCTGAGCTCTACAACTTTGCGTAATACGTATTTAGAGAACAACAACTTAAAAGTTTCTGTTTTTGTTTGCATTATGAATTGATTTGAAATTTGTTCACGTTGTAACTTTACAGAAATTTTCAATAAGATTTTATGTTTCTTTTTAAATTTAATATTCATCGTACAACATTATGTTCTTGTATTTATATTTTTTTATACTTAACAGTGTACAATCCAGAATATTGTGCAAGAGAAAACACGGTTGTATTTTTTAAAATTATATATGGTTCTCCTTCTAAGAGCTTCATTTCTTTTTGTTCATTAAAAGATGTGTAAACGAAATGAGAAAGGGCTAGAATGTCTTTAGTCAACACTGAAGGCACAATAAATGCAAAAAACAATAATATTAAAAGAAAATCGACTTCAAAGCTATAACGATATGCACAAATTTAACCAAAAATAAAAAAAATGAAAATAATATCTCAATTACTTCAACGTAAACAAAATTGAAAAATAATAAATGAAATTATTGATAAAAGTATACTTACTTACTATTTAAAATTGGTTATTTTTAGAGACCACAAGGCTTCTACGTCTCTACAATATTTAAAAGATTATCCTCTAAATTGAAATTCGTAAGGAGTTGTGTCTCCTATCATCATTATCAGCTCATTAATTACTAAAAGCAAATATATGATTATTAAAAAAAATATGAAACACATAGTACGAAATTCGAGTATGTCCCTAGATTTCCATGGCATCCCTTAGATAATTAGAAATAAGTAACCTTCTCCTTTTTAAAAAAGAAGCTTGTTGAAAATTGGTTACTATAATATATATGTGTAGATATCTATTATTTTAAAACGAGTTGTATCACAAGAGCATAAACAAAGGGATATATAAACGGATTTGTAGGTGAAATCCGACGAAATCCCTTGTATTTACCGCTTAGCTGAACGAATATAGAATTCAGATTCTTGTTGCTTACCGATTGTAGTCGGCTCTTCGCCTACGCTCTGTTTTACAATAGGTATCGTGATTCATATTCATTGGTAATAGAATTGGAAAATGGTGATTGTGTTATTTTTTAAAGTATGAGGTACATCAATCTTTTGTATATACATATATGAAACGGATCTGTTTACTATGACAGACAGACAGAAAGAAGTGTTATATTTATATAGTTTTTTGGGAATTGCAGCTATTAAGTAAAAAGGAAAAATAGGATTGCATATATATGAAGTTGTTGCCTTCAACTCGATGATAGTATGAAAAAATTAAAGTAAATTCTTTTTTTTTAAAACATACAACAATGTAGTGAAATTTATAAAAATCTAAAACTTTTAAAAAAATAACATCGTAATATTGCATTACTTTAAACTATGATCAAGAAAAGTTAAAATAAAACTTCACAAACTTTACTAACACTTGTTTAATTACTTTAAATCTACCAGGAAATATTAGTTCTGGCAAGTTCTTTGTAATAAGAAGCGACTTGATCTAATTAATTTCTTTTATATTTTCTATCTTAACTGATTTAATAATATATACAATGGCTAAATTTTACATATTATAATAGGTATAGGGAATAAGTCTAGATTGAAGTGAGTGCTTTTGACTGCACCATATTTATATTCGCATATCAGTATTTAAACCCGCTACTCTTGAAAACCACCCAAGTTATATGGCTAATTATATTGAGTTATATTGAAACTCTTTGTTAGAAAAAAATCCTTCCCTCCATCCCTACTCAAAGGTTTTAAAAATTAGGATTTTACAAGGCAGTATAGTATTAATTTAATAAGTTGTATATAATAATATGTATCAATTTAAAGTGTCATTTATGCGATACAATATATATATATTAGAAAAGACTTGTAGTTTGTGTTTCTCAGGCTGATGTAGGTAAACTAAGATAAGGGCGGAAGTGAGGCCAACGTTCCCGTTTTGCTGATAAAATATCACCTGTTATTTCCTTATAACATACAACAAAAGAAATATTGTGTATATATTATTAAGACGTTATTTAAAAAACTAAAACAATAATTGAGTGTTTTTTTTATGAATAGGCGTTATTTCATTTTTTTAAAAAGAAAGATGGAACATTTAAATAACATGTATTTATCGTGAACTATTGATGTCTAACCTAGATATATCTTATGTGCTTGCGTGTGTGTGTAATAATGTGTATGTGTGTATCGTAAAACTTTGCGGAAATTAAATACGTGTATACGAGAGAACGTATTAGATGCAATCTTCTTCTTATTGTAGGTTCTTCTTGTCTCTACTAAGTATAATAAAAAATATATTATAATCCCATTACAGGTATTGTTCTTTAAGTAGAAATTATTTTCGTTTTACTCTTGTTTGCGTACAAGTTAAAAAGAGTCGAGCCTTTCATAAGTGTGTTAGTAATAAAAATAGCAGCAAATATCTACTAAAAGATTGGCGACAGCGATTCGTCTTTGTATGAAACTTGTTTAATAGTACAAAGTAAACTGATTTTTCAAAGCCTTTCAGCTTTTTAAATAGATGCAAAGTGAGTTTATGGCAATTTATATTCATAAAACAAAGTGAAAAGAATTTATGAAAAAGCTGCGTAACAAGACTGTCTATTGAACCTTAATGTATGTTATAAAATAGGTTCAAACTGATTTATTGGATGTGTTTTAGTTATATTATTATACAATATTTTAGATGTCTTTTTAAATATTTAATTATAATAGAATATGAAGACGCACTTAGGAATATAAGTGATTGTAAAAAACAAATAAAAAGTACAAACGACTTGTGCGTGGGATTAGTAGATTTTTTTATAAAGACAGAGACAAATTTTTATTGAATGAAAATAAAATATAAATATATTTATAAATAAAAGTTTATAATAAGTCATAATTTTACTTTCATTAACTGTGCCTATTAATTTTATATATTTAATTACATTAATTTGCATATAGAGTTCAATCTTAGAAAACAGTAGAACGCTATATTTTTTTTGATCCGCCATTGTGTGCGACCACGTATTCAAGAAAGATAGACTTTCCAACGTTAAAAAACCGGTAAACTGTAAATCAAACTCGCCTACGGAGGGTTCCGTACCAACTTCAGGATTGTAGGGTTATAGGGAAGTACATATAAAAGTAGAAAAAAACTTAAGTTTGCCAGCGAATACATTTATTTTACCTGAAATGATATGCAAATGCAATTATACATTTTTAATAGTTTATATCTGTGTTATATATATATAAATATATATATATATATATATATTTCCTGGATTTGTACTGCAAGTTCCCACTTCTTTCTAAATTTCATAATTGTAGTTGTACAAAAAAAATACCTAATAGATTTCGAATTGAGTTGACAAACTTACGTTTGCTTTACTAAACTACAAATATATTGATTAAAGTAATCCTTGACACAGTCAGTGTTCTGTCTTGTCATGCAGACTTATATATTATGTTCAATAAAATGGTAAAATGTGGGAAAAATCTATTAACATAAAATATCAGGAAGCATACATAAGACTTCTTTTATCTTTTTTTTTAGTATAAACCTTTACTCTCTAACTATTTGACATTGATAGCTTCATATAGAGTTTCAAAAACATTTTACTGCGTAATTAATATTCAAAAGCTCTTTGGTTTTGGTAAAAAAATACACAAATCTCCTCATGATAGCTATATTGTGATTGATTTAAACAAAAGAAATGTTTTATTTTTTTTCAGCTCCACGCTGTATCCCGCACATAGCAGGGAAGGCAGAGGAAATCTAGTATTAAGACACTCCACCAACTGCGCCACGACTGGCCTCATCGTTTTATGTAACAGTGCTTGAAATTATTGCATTAAATTTTCTTACTGATATAATAAATATATTATAAATGTAGTATCGAATCGTATTATGTTAATACATTTTAAAAAATCTATTTGAAACTTCAAGTCATAGTATTGCTTATATAATTAGCCTTTAGCACCTACTAAATAATTAAAAAACGGTAATGTGTATCGGACAGGATGTCAGTAGCTTGATAGCTTCCCTTATCATTGCCTTGTCATCTTTTAGTAAGTATTTTTTATAACTACATCAAAAAAATTTTAGAATTACAAAACATTGGAAAGCTGGAATATGTAAATGGCTTAAAATTACATTTTAATGTCTTCTTTTGTATTTAGATCTTCTCATTCTAGTAGACCTACCTACTCGGACGTAACCTTAGTGTTAAAACACTCCGGTTCTTTTCAGTCCATTTTATAACTAATACTAGTTACTTTACAGAAGTCAAAACCACACAGTAGCCAGCCAACATTTAGGTATAGTATTTGTGTTCACTTTACTGTAAAACCGGACCACAAATATAAAGTTCCGTAAAAAATTGGAGGTGTTCAGATTTTTTTAAAATTCATGCTTAGCTTAGCTAGAGCCCTTTCACCTGATACCTCATTTGAACTAGCTTCTTTAATACTGAATTTTGCCTACTTTTTAAGCTAATATTTCATAATTCTATGTCAACCGGGTGTTGTATGTGTAGTGTCGAAGCACGCGTTTATTGCGATGTAAACGGCCATATATATCCCCAATCGTGAGGTAAAGGGTAAAGGTAGGCAGACAGACAGAAATTATCTTTTTTCTTAAAATGTTACGGAACCCTAAAAACGTAATCCAACCATGTTCTTACTAAAATATTTCTAGTTAAATACGTAATTTTAATTTATACTATTTATAAATTTTAAGAATAGTATATAACATATAACTAGTTTTTCAATGGAATTTTAATGATATTTTAGCGATCGATAAGTAACAAAATGTCATACAGTAATATTATTCCTTAAACATTGTGCACAGTCATAAATATTTCGTAAAAATAGTCGACACAGATAAAATGAACGATCCCCGATCGCACCTAAAGCGGAAAAGTGAAATAAAATATCCTCTTGCAGATTGAAATCGCGCCGGTTTCAGGTTGGATCGTGGACGGCTCAAGTGTACTGAGGGCTGTATTAATGTTCTATTTCACTTAAACGTTCCATTGAATGTAGCGTTATATGTTATATATAATTAGATATTATTAAATAACGATTCGTATTTGTATGTATTATATGATGCTGTAGTTCTTACGTCTAGCTATTCTTATGTTATGTATTAGATGCTGTTACTGGTATAAACGAGTTCTTGACATAAATTTCATGAGTAAAAGTATACTATCCACGTGATAATTTATATTTTTTTATCAGCTTTACGCTGTATTCCGTATATTGCGGGGTAGGCAGAAAGAACGTAGCGTAAGACACTCTGATCTCCACTTACCGCGAAATTAAAATAATTTTCGAGGTATTGCGGGATAAGTGGCGGGATTCAACGGTGCGCTTTTACCTTGGACCCAGAGCGAAGAAAAGAAAATATTAATAAATAATTATTCATTTCCCCGAATAGGAATCGAACCCAAAATCGTCGCGTTACAGTCACATGCTTGTGCCCCAGCGCCACTACGGCCCCATGTGACGTGTTAATTTGTTTGGTTTTATATTTTATAATAGCCTATGTTCTGACACTATTATTATACATATATCAATATAAAAATATAAATTACTATCGGTAAATATAACAATTTAACACTATTTAATAACTGTGAAAAAATTAATAATAAAATGTGAGTCTATATTTTTCCACGAAGTGTTAGAATGCAGTGTATAAAAATTGTAAAATTAATAGCAACTCGAACATTCAAAAAATGGAGTATATTTTTGTTTCTAGGAATCCAGTACACCATGAGGAGGCATTTAAATTTAGTTTCCACACTGTTTTTGTAAAACTAGCCCCAGCTTCGACGGAAAAAGATTTTCAACAAAATGCACATTCATTCTGCCTCCACATACAGGTTGCGTAAAAACTTTCTTTACAATATTAAGTACTTTTCTGTTATAAACTTCAAATTGATTTAAGAATTACGTTTGGGGAGGAATTTAACATTGTCATCTAATAGCAAGTCGGACGACCAACGTTTTGAATTATTCCACTACCATTAGTGTCTGTGGTCGTTTCTAATAAAATGTAATTAAAAAATGCCAAGTACATACTTACGGAATAGTGGTGCAGTATCTACCTTATTTTCTAGAAAATATAAATAAAAATTAATAATTGAATTTCAAATATATATATATCACTTTCACACTGTATCCCACACACAGCAGGGTAGGCACAGGGTACCTAGTGAAAGACACTCCGTTCCCCACTTTCTGCCGAATTCTGGAGGCATTGTGTGTTAAGTGGCAGAACTCAACGCCGCGCTTTGCCTCGACACCAGAGCGAAGAAATGGAAATATAAATTTAAGTAAATATTTCATGTCCTCGAGTGGGGATCGAACTCACAACCAGTCGATTTTACAGTTACACTTTGTGCCGCTGCACCACGACCGGCCTCAATTGATTGATTTATTTTTATTTTATCTAACCGAATCTCATAAAAGTTTAAAACTATTTTAATTATATAGGCCATTTAAATTATTCGACATTAAAATTCTTATTTTTCGTTTACTGTTTCATTATTTTTGTATGTTCTTTAAATTGAATTGTTAAATATTGCATTTCGAACGAGAATGTTTTGTATGTAAAAATTAATATTGATGTTATCATATCGTCGGTCGGTTATAGGTAGGTACTATTAAGACCAGTCGTGGCGCAGGGGCGCATAAAGTGACTGTAAACGCGACTGGTAGTGGGTTTGATACCCACTCGAGGAAATAAAATATTTATTTATATTTTCATTTCTTCGCTCTGGTGTCTAGGTTAAGCGCGGGGTTGAGTTCTGCCACTCAACACGCAATGCCTCCAAAATTCGGTAGAAAGTGGGGAACGGAGTGTCTTAACACTAGGTTCCCTCTGCCTACCCTGCTGTGTGCGGGATACAGAGTGAAGCTGATTTTGATTTTTTTTTTTCATTTCTTCGCTCTAGTGTAGAGGCAAAACGCGGCATTGAGTTCCGCCAATCAACACGCAATGCCTTCAGAACTTTAACATTTCTTCGCTCTGGCACCAAGGCAAGAGTCAGTCTTTAAGTTCCGCTACTCAACATGAAATTCCCAAAAAAATCGGCGAAAAGTGGAGAACAGAGTGTCTTAACACTACATTCCCTCTACTTACCCTGCTATATGCGGGATACACTGTGAAGTTATTTTTTTTACTTAGAATATAAGTAAATTAGAACATAGAAATAGAAAGAGTGGTGTAGTGGGAGAGGATATACATATAATGGTTTTACATCACTTCAAATGTCTCTAGTGTTGAGCTATTAAAAAGCTTTTAAGGTGCTCACGTCATTATTGCTCTTACAGAGGAGCTATTACAAAATTGCTTGCCGGCGTTAAATATCGTTATAGCGCTAAATTAATACTGAACGTATTTTTCACATTTCAGATTCTATTCTATTACGTACAAAATATATATGATAAAAAAAAATCAGTTGACGCCAGACGTGGAGCAGAGGCACAAGCGTATGACTGTTAACGCGACAGGATGTGGGCTCGGTTCCCACTTGAGGAAATGAAATATTTAATATGTTCATTTTCATCGCTTTGTCGTATGTCGTTCCGCCACTCAACACGCAACTCCTCCAGAATGCGGAAAATGAGGAACAGAGTGATATAACACTAGGTTCCCTAGGGATACAGCGTGATGCTAAAAAAATATAAAAAAAACACGTAATACGTGATTAGAAATATAACTAAACCACAAAGAAAACTGTTCTAATCCTGAAGGATTTGTAAGTTGTCGAAGAACAAAAGCAATTTTGCAACTGTTATAACGCGTACAATGTTGAGCTTGTGGCATATTTTTATTGATGTC